>QVOB01018693.1:0-25908 GCA_014839585.1 Pseudomyrmex concolor | reverse complement strand
AAGTCAGAAGAACATGACTGAGACACATGATTTTCCTTTCAGTTGCTTCAAAGCTATCACCGGCTGTGTTTGTCTTTGCCCAACAACTATGTGAATTTGTAATCGTTCTTAATCGTATATAATCAACATACTTGATGTACACTATCTTATATATTTAATTTATTCGACGATATAATTAGAAAAGTAAATGCAATAATTTTTAATTATTTGTTATTTTGTGAATTGATTATATTACTGTTTGGATTTTATATATGTATGTTTTTTTTATTATTAAGTCATGTCGGAGAATAAGATTTGGTTGTCACAACGAGTTCTGAAGTACGACGAGTCTATGAACAAAGAAAATGACTGTTCAATCGGAAAATCTAATGAAAGTAATAATAAAGTTGAAAAGAAAAAGGGATTGTCTGTAAATACAGAAACTCAAGCGACGTCCAGTGTACAATCGGTGCAATCGTCTATCATTGATAAAAGTAACTTTCAAGTTTATTACGACAGTGAACACATTCGATCGCGTTCCCGTGTACGAAAAACTGTGGATAGAAAACGGCTTAGATCGAAAACTGAATCCACGGAAAAGCCGTCATCCTCGAAACTTCGAGCGCAGAGAGAGAATGTTTCAAATTTCGACTTACGCATCGTTCCACGTAGGTAAGAAACGCGTGATTACATTAGAAATTCGATTTTTTTCGATATAAATAAAAATTCGATTTTTTTCAACAAACAAGTTGAAGCAAAATAATAATGTAAATATTGAAGGTAACTGTGGTTGAGAAAAGAAAAAAATGTATATTACACTTGTTACAGATCATTTTCTTCAATCTCTCAAACAACTAGAAAATTTCCGCAAAGGTATATTTTTACAGAATATTATTGTAATTAATAATGAATTTTTTTTTAAACATAGATTGCGCATTGTGTAAATGAGTCGCTTGAAACTTACTGTTTGCTCGATAGAGATCTCATTATTTTTCGAGAATCATTATAATCTTATTATTTTTCGAAAATAATCGGCTTTATTTTATTTTTTCTTTCAAAATAATTGTTTTGTAGCTGAAACTGTGATCAACACTGAATTTGACCTATAATGTTGACACATTATCCGTTTTAGAATGTGTCGAAATATTTTACGTGAAATTGTTTTACATCAATAAATGAGATATATTTTCTAGAAACATATTCTTCAAGATTAAGAAATATAAGTACGGTCATAAGAGTCGTTCGCAGAATGTGCGGAAATATGCGTGTATATATACATATATATATATATATATACATATATACGCATATTTCCGCACAACATCCTGCAAACGGCTCTTATGACTGTATTTATATTTCTTAGTTTAGAAACTTCAGAACATAAAGATTCTTTATTAAATATTCTTCAAGTTTTTATATAATTTTATGTTTTGTGACACAGTTATTATATTATGTAAAAATATATTTGATACATTTAATCAATTATATTTTCTTAACATCCAGATCATGTTCAGAAAGCAGACAACCCTTATTTGCTCAACACGAAAAAAAGACGTTAGTAACTCCGAGCCAACAGGTTTCACAAGATGTTAAACAGCGAACGATTGCAAGTATTCAAGAATGGAAAAACAGAATGAGCAAACTGCAAAGTAGTAAGGAATATTTTAGAATATAAGATATACAATGCAAAATATATATTAAAACACACGACACTTTTTTTTTACATAAACAAATGTTTTTTATTGTTTCAGCTGGTACCATACCGAAACAGATCATGAAGAAATGTTCTAGCAAGAATAAAAAAGTTAGTAGAATGAATATTACAATTATGCTGCTCTCAACACGAATGTGCGTCTTATCTTATATTGTTTAATATTCCAGATAAGAAAAGAAAGTATCATAGAACTTACATCAGCAACAACCGATTATTTAAAGCCTAAAAACAAGCCTTTATTAGATAAAGTAAGATCACCCGTACCCGATAGGAACAATTTGCATTCACGAATTATCGTTACAAAGTAAGTCGTATAAAATAATTTTTTTCTCTGGTGTTTGGTCAGTCCAATACTCCGTCTCTTGATTTGAATTGTTTCAAATTTAATTTTAGCAACATTGTTTGTATTGAGAATGATCAAGATAAAAATAAATCACAAAATAAAAATTATTCTTATATTGCAAAATGTTCAAATAACTTCGTCAGTATATCATCTCCTAAAAAGGTATGAAAAGAGAAGAAAAACCTTAATAGAAATATTAATAATAGTAAAATTAATAATTAATAATTAAATTAAGGCTGTATATTAATCATGTATATGCAAACAATATCTAATTCTTTTCAAATTTTGATATTAATCAGATTGAGACGTGTCATGAAAACTACGAGCGCGAAACACGTATCTTTACAAAAGTAAGCGAAGTCAAAGATGTTGACATAACACTGAAAGGCACATATCAATTCATAAATGAGTGGCATCTGGAACATGTGCCAGAAGTTGAACGCGAGAGAGAAGAAAAAGCTCCGAAACTCAGTTCTCGTTTTTTACATGAAAATATAAACGCGGAACAGAGAAAAGTCATCGTAGAATATCTGATTCGTCTTGGTGTAAGTAGAATACTGTAAAATTCATGTCGTTCTCAATATCTTCACGATAGTGATTTGCTTATACTTTTTAATTTTGATCGTTTCTAGATACGTTGCCATTATTCATCATACATAATTTATCAAACTGTCAAATTGTTTAATATTGCTATTGACAGAATTTTAGTGGAATTGAAGAATGTACAGTTATTGGCTTTAACAGCTCTATGGATAGTTCTCAAACGAGAACTACTTTTCCATAAAATACCAACGGTAGTGAAACTTTCTTTTACCGAGTAAAATTTTTGCAAATATATTACTGAGTAAATAATTAAAAATAGAGCGGAACAGCCAAATATAATATTAATAATAATATAAATTTGAATAAATATTTTTATATACAATGTCGCTTGCGCATAATTTTTCATAACACTTTGTATTATGTTTTAGGCGATTACTTTACTGGAATATGCAAAAGATATGTATATCAATCAGGAGAAACAATTATTGCAATATGAGAAAAAAATTTTATCAGTTGTTAAGTTCAATACACGGTTTGCCGACCCATATTCTTTACTTTTATATTATGCAAATCGCGTAAACCAAGACAGCCAATATCTAATTGATACTGCTGATATCAAATTTGTCTACTTCTGCGGTAGTTATCTGGTATGAATATTAATAGAAAAATAGTAGAGTAATACTACAATATGATGTTTTTATTTTTTAACATGCAAGTATAACAACCAAGTGCAACTGTTTGTTTTTTGTAGCTCGATGTATCTATGTTAGATGAGGTCTTATGTAATATTTCGGAATGTGTCTTGGCAATGGCTGCAGCGGAGTTGGCACTCCATTTTGTATGCCCGAATACTTCTCAAGTGAGTCAAGCATGGTGTAAGCTTTGGAGACGCAAGCATCTCATGGAGTAAGCAAATGCTATTTAACATAGTCGTTTATTTGTGTTTCTGTTTATTATGTGAACAATTTTCTACTAAAGAAAAATCTATGTTGAATATATTAATTACTTTTGTGCTACTTTGTGTAATTTAAAAAATTGGTATATATTTTAGATGGGAAGAAAGAGCGATATATTTTGTGAAACGAAGAATGATACAATATACCGCCAACAATGATCCTAACACCAAAACAAACTCACATATTGTATACAAAAAATATTTATGTTCTTCATACTGCGAAATTTCCAAGTTTCTTTATAAAAAAGTAATGTCCGTCTTTGTCATGTCAGAATTTTCACAAGATTAATATTATTATAATGAAATTATTTTAAAATACTTAATTTTGTTATTATATGCGGATTATCATATGTAATATCTAGATGAACTGCGCTATATGTATTTTATTGGTATTACAGTATTTTATTATTTAATACGTGCTGGTCACGAATAATTTATTTATTTTATATTAAAGTTTACTTTTTAGAAATACAAAGTTTTACGAAGGTTTACAAAAATATCTATATAAATGTTTCTTCATTGTAAGTTTGAAATTTAAGTAAACAATTACAAAAAAAAACTTGCGTTTATTTAAAAACTCCACCAACAACGTGAGCGATACTGCAAACGTCCGACACTTTATGAAGGAACGATATTCGCGTGCAAGACGATGATAATCGCGAGAAATAAAGGACCACGTCGTAGGTCTATCACTTCACGTAGCGCGTTTGCCATATCTGCCTAAAATGTTAAAAACATATGTTAAAGAAACTGTTTGTTACAATTGTATTTAAAATAACTGAGAAAGCTACATAACGATCAATCAATCTCTCAATCCCTGTTTATCTCTGTCTCTCTCTGTCTCTCCTTGTTTTCCCGTGGCTTTCCGTAGCTCTCCATTTTTTTTCATGTCTTTCCCTGTGTCTTCTTGCCTCTCTTTAACTAAAGGCATTGAGACCTAGACGTTCTCTGCGTCAATGGCTAAGATCACCGTGTATAAGAGTCGTATTTAATTGATTTTTTTAAATTGTATTAAAAATAGCCGTCTCTCTCTGTTTTCCCGTGGCTCTCCGTGCTTCTCCATTTTTTTTTCATGGCTTTCACTGTTTCTTAGTATCTCTTCCTAACGAAAACCATTGATTCCTAAATGTTTTCTGCCTCAATGGCTAAGATCAACGTGTATTTAAATTGTATTTAATTTTGTTTTAATTTGTATGTAAAATAACTCTCCCTGTCTTTCCCCGTCTCTCTGTGTCTCTCCCCTTTTTTCCATGGCTTTCCCCGTCTCTTCGTGTCTCTCCCCGAACGAAAACCATTGAGACGTTTTCTGCCTCAATGACTAAGATCAACGTGTATTAAATCGTATTTAAGTTTTTTTTTTTTAATTTTATTTAAAATAGCTAAGAAAGCTAAATAAAGATCATTCAATCTTTCAATGGACTTTTTCCGTTGAAAGTCGCACTCAATGCGCACTAGGCTACCGAATTCCCTGATGGTACGTAATTACCAATGGACACTACCCGTGGACATTGCGCTGACTTACAGTGCAGAAAAGCCATTACAGTTTCTCATATAGCTCTGGCGACTGTCAGTCTTCTCTTTGCTTAAAACTTTTCGCGCCAATACTCAGTTCCAATATGTCTTTTCTGAGAGTTAAGTGAAACAATGTTAAAAAAGTGAAAGGAGTGTGGAAAATCGGATCGAGATTATACATATTCTGTTTAGAAAGAAATTGTAACAATATTTATGTTTTTGCAGATGTTATAAGAATTTTTGTATATGTATTTGTTTTTGAGATAAATTCGCGTTTGTGTCATTTTTATATCAACGTTACGTGAACAGTTTACTTTGTCAGTTTTAGAGTAATCCGAAAACATATATTTCTTAATTTATAGACATTAATATGTCAGATGTACGTGTATATAAAAACAAATATGATACTTTCCCCAAAGGTTTTATTCAGCTTTATTTATACAATATAGAAATTTAATGACAGGGAGGAGATCTTCATTGCAATTAAGCGGATCCGCTGATTCGCGCAAATCCAAAAATTGTTTGTACAATAGACGAACAGAGTTCTTATAAATTAGTCTTTTACGAAGGTCTGCCGATAGTAGTAGATAATACACGAGATCTCCGCTCGCTAAGTACAATACGTAAAAGGCATCCTACACCCAATAGTATGAATACAATTGCGTATGTAAATGTGTTAATAAGGAGCAGGTTATTAATACCGACTGATAAACTGTGTATTTCTGCTCGCTTTTTTTAACATTATAACATATACTTTAGTGTAGTGTACTTTTCATGTATATGTATTTATATATACAGGCATACACATATACATAAATACATACATTAATTTTTTTTTCATATATATATAATATATATAATATATTTATATAGAAAATTATACTAGCTAATATTAATATTTACATAGAAAGGCAAATGTGAAATACCTGAACATTTTTCTCTCTCTTTCTTTCTCTCTCTCTCTCTTTCTCTCTCGTCTCTTTTTATTTTATAAAAATATTTTTATCATGTGAGTCGGTTTGTTCGTATTTCAACGAATGCTATGCTTAACATTGTAGCATTATAACGCATCACGGTAAATGTATTCACATAATCTTGCACATTATATTTACTATATATGTAATATACATTACAGTGTGTATATTTCTCTTATATGGTTTTTTTCTTATCTGAATGAAGTTAAATTTAAGGTAGCTGCTTTATACGGAACACGAAATGTTCGGAGCTTGATTGCTGTAAGTTTTGTCATCAATACTTCGACCATTTGCCTTTTTTTGTCGCTTCATCCGTAACTAAATGCAATTATAAACTTGCATTACACACTTATAATTCCTACTCTTGGAAGCGTTTGAAATCGACGTGTATTTTCTAAGTTAATAACGCAATGAAGGGTATTGTACTTAACATTTTAATTGAGACACGCTCTAACAGAAAACCGGTCGTGCGGCGCGATATGCATTATGTCAATTGGTGAATGATTATAATATTTGTTGTTTGTTCTTTTTTATCAGATTATCGTAGTGTATACTATACACATCCCAATACTGTGTCAGTTAGTAAATAAATAATATGTCATATTGATGTTTTGCGTTTAAGTTACTGTCGTATGTACACATCTTTCGTAAATGTGCGGCTACTTTCTAAGAACGTACATATACGCCTTTTACAGTTAAAGGATTTACAATATTAAGAGATGCGAATAATGATTTTTATCGCGCTCGCATTCGTGTGTATCGATTAAATAACAATAATGATTCTTCAAATATGCTTTGATATACACAATTCATTGGTTTTTATTGTTTTTATAGTGTGTGAAGAATGAAAGTAATATATCATTCGGTGAATCATATGTCATAAAATATATCTGTGAATGCAGACACACCGAAGACCACTAATGCATTATGTATACATGTTGTGTGCGCGCGTGCGTCTTTTACTTATTATTCACATCATCAACGTATAATATAATCGACACCACAGTAGTTCGCTTCCGGCAAGACATGAGTGCGTCATAATTACATTTTTGGCAATTAAGTAGACGAACAACAACCGGAATCAATATTATTGAAATCATTCGAGAGATACGTTTTAACATAATTATCGCAATTCTATATATATATATCTATGAGTGTTATACATATATATATATATATATATATATATATATATATATATGTATATAAAATCAAAAAATTCATATATATATATATCATATATTCATAGATAAAACAACATTACATCGAAACGCGATAAAATCTTTTTCAGAATGTATAAAGTGAGCTTCTTTCATCGTGTAGTAAATCACTGCACGAGTAGTAGATCACTGCACAATTACACGTTTTACGTATATGTACTTTAAGTAGTTAACAAGCATATTTTACGCGTAAAGCAGAAAGAGAATAGTAATTGGGGGGAATAAGAGATTAATTTAGAGTACCGCTTTAATTGCGGCGACACAACAGTTCTCTCGTGCATAGTTTCACAGTACAACGACCATCAAATCGTGTTTTCTTAGAATTTATGCATAGTGATAGATTTGTTTTAACACTACATCGCGGCGCGTTCAGATAGAAAAGATCGCACACTATGAACTGATTTTATCATCTTTTCAAAATTAGAATTACGTGTCACTACAAGGCCAATGAGATAAACTCTGGAAACATGTCTCAAGTTCTTGTTTTTATTTTGATTTAACTTGAGTAAAAGGAATTTATGAAAGTTTTTTCATTTTATTGATTTCTATTATCGTTTTTATTCATCTTTCTTTAATCATTTATCTGATCATGAAAAATAAAATAAAAGATACACGAAGTGGCAAAACTTCGGATTGTAAAAATATATTAACAGAGCGGAGCAGAGTAAAAAAATAACTGAAAACTGTAGCATCACCCTTAAACATAAAAAATCATTTGAATTTCAAATTCCATTTTTCTTTTTTACTAAAAATCTCTAAATGTTTGTGTTTTGACAAAAAAAGTCAATTACTAGAAATCGCATATCTGCGATTTCTATGCTATATTCAACGTACTTCGTTGTTTATTTGGACACAGTGCGAGGTATGTCAGGTATAAAGTTTTAGGACTTTCCCTGCTCGACAAACGTGTTATGCATGATATATTGGATAAAGCGTATAATATCCCCCTTACAAAAATTTATTACTGGTATGATCACAATAATACTTATTTTGAATATTAAAATCACTGTTGAATGGTGCTTTTGTTTACATCATCAACTTATGCACAATATATACCAGTATCGAATATGCAGCAATTGTATACTACCATATCAGTTCGCTTGCATGAATGCATCATAATTTTGGCAAATCATGTAGAGTGCAAACATTTTAGTAAAATTATTTGAGATACGTTTCAACATAATCATCACTTATATATGTCATATATAGATTATTCATATATATGTATATATATTATGATCATACATATTATATATATTTATTATTTATATACATACGTATACATATATGTATATATTCATAGATAAAACAATCACTGACAAACAGTGCTTTTATTACTCAAAAAATAAGTAGTACTCTTTTGGCCACCTCAATAATAAATTTCTGTAAGGACCTCGTTTTTTCGGCATCATATCCGCTTTAACTGCGTTCTGGACGCGCTGACCAACGAATTCTTCAAATTCAATTACGCGATTGAATCCTATGACAGTAGTTTCATTCCTTGCGCTCAGGATCAGGTTTCGTCTTCGGCTCTATCGAAGATTGATGTGACTGGTGCGGATTCGTCTGATTTCTGGGAACTAGCAGAATGTTTCCGTCCGCAGACTGTTGAAGACTGTATTCGTACGGATGGTATTGATTACCATCTGGATCTCGTAAGGACTAGAGTGGAAAAAATAGTTACACACATAATTAATTAGAAATATGTGACAAGCGCAAAAAACTAAAACTGACAGTAACACAAACCTGAAAAACATGACGGTAAAGCTGACTAAATTTGTCTCTCACTCGCTGCTTCTCAATAAGCATGTATTGGCGCTCGCGGAGAAGCCTGTTCTTACGATCTCGCATCTCTTTCACTTCGTCAGCCAGACTTATGATTTGATCTAATTTGCGTTTACGACAATTCTGCGCGGCGACCTTGTTTTTGCCTCGTCTTCTAATGTCGCGTATTAAAGATAGTTGGGCTTCGCTGAGATCATATTTACTGAGACGTTCATTAAACTCATCCATGGGAAGATTGATGATGTCAGTGACTGCGATCGGTACGTTTAACGCTCTTGCTCTCTTCTCATCTCTCGTTAGATGCTCTTCGTCAGTTTTGCGAACTAACATTTAAGTAAACAATAATAGTAAAAAATAATCAGTATTTCTTACAAATTAACAATGTTGCAATACAAAGAAACAATGTTGCAAATCTGTTATATTCACCTTTCTTGTCACGAGAAATAGGACGTTGAAGAGAACCTGAGCTCTCGGCAGGTAAATGATAGGTGTGATTGTGATGGACATGTTCTATTGCAGATCGCCCTAAAAACAAAAAAGTCTCAAGTTGCATAAAATTATATAACATCTAAAAAAAAAAAAAAGAATTAAATTGTGTAAAACGAGATTTCTAATCGTGCGCGTTTACAGATAAATTTTTCTTACCGGACTGATGACGGCTGAAATCCACGCTATAACTATATTTCATTTCTGACTGCGGCCCGGTTGCACCCTCAATTGGTCCAGAATACGTGTTCGCGGGTGCACCCGCGCCGACTGTGTGCGTGTCATATTCGTACTTCATCGGAGTGGTCGGGTGTGTGGTAGCTCCTAAAGGTGAGCCTAGAAAGTTATTCCGCGATTAAGAGATTCTCTCGTCGCCGCATCGTTACACGCATCGAGAATCGATGTTGCAGCCGCGAAAATTGTATGTATACATATCTAAATACTAACAAGTGCCTTGTTCCTGGAAATATCGCTTGGCGAACATCTGATGTTTCTTCTGAGCAACCGGCGGAACCGTTCGTTCCGTCTGGCATCTCGGAGAGCCGGCGTTTCTCCCGGATACAGAATAGTTGCAGTCGTATGGCATGCGATACTTGCTGTAAAATCGAAAGATCACGGATAAATGTCGCGAAGTGTAATCAACGTACACAATATCTCTGAAGATAAGCGCGCGCGGCAACTGACGTTGTTCCTCGAAAACGTATTAATTGCTTTACATTGGCTTCAAGTTACAGTTTCCTCAGATTGAGGAAACTACGAAAACTTAATTTCATTTTCTTCAGAGTTTGTTCTTTTATTCGTTTATAATTCCTAGGACTATTATTTATCATGATAAATTCCCAAGAAAATTGTTATCTCTTTGTTCCTAATCTTTATAGACGGACCAAACATATCCAATGTCTTAATCACCTCGCGTAATCCATGGTGTAATGGGAGTCCGCTTGAGTATGACTGGAATTGGATCCAGTTTCCATCCACTCGCCGTCCGACAGAGACGGTACGCGCTCGCTTCCCATGCTACTCACGGCGCTATCGCTCGAAGCATCCATTCTTTCGTCGGTTACACCAGGTAAAGTCGTGACGCCCGTGGCCGTCGAAGTTGTGCCACCAGCTGTTTGCACACCAGGTAGAGCCGCCGCGCCGGTCGGTCCGGACGCATTGTTGCTACCGTTGTCCAACATTCGCATGGTGTACATGCCTGAAACACAACGAAGGTGGTGACAAATTATTTTACGTAATGTTTATTTTATGTAATGTTTACACGCGATGATGTTTCACAATGTGAAGAATCAAAAATAATTTTGCACAAAAATATATTTACAACAACGATCGATAACAAAATAACTTTCATGCAAGAGAGATGTGTGTTTGCAAAATTCTTTCACTTGATATAAATTTTCTTATCTTAAATGTAGCTTCTCATGTCTACAATCCTGAAAGCGTATATTTGCAAAATGCGCATGCCGAAGTAGGTCGTCGTCTATATATCTCGCACGAGAATTCTTCGTGAGAACGCTCTGCTGGAAATACATTGTGTTTGCGTAAGATTTAACGAGTGATTATAAAAAACACTTTTGTTTTTTTAAGGATTTTTGGTTTTCAAGAAAAGGACGTTTGCAATTTCTTATATGTCGTCATTCGGAATTTTTTCGATAGAAAACACTCTTCTTTGTAAACACGACTTTTGCTACAACCGGTTCTTCGTGAATAATTATTTACAACGTGCGCACGCTTGTGCGACTAGATGTCATGTTTGTAAAACGTTTTTTTGGTAAAAACCAAAAAGAAAGATAACCTTTAGTAAATTGTTCAACAACCGGTTATCTTATTTTAATGTATTGTATGTATTATTTAACTTTTTCTTATATTAATCGATCTTGTTTTATTTGATATAAAAACTTCTTGTGTTTTTATTGCTAACACAATATTTGAAAAAAAAAAAATATACGTCTTAAGAAAGATTGATAAAATCGAGAGAATATAGATATACATATCGTTGATCAAACATGTCTATTAACATCAGCCGGATTTAAAATCCACCGATTGTGCAAGATAAGATTCGCAAGAGAGGCGTGGAAATAAGCGAGAAAAATATTGGCACATAAATCTTGTTATCAGTAGATTATCTACGTATTGCAAGCAAGCACAGTTCGAAAAAAAAAATCAATGTCGTTGCAAGTTTCTCACTGGCCTACGAACTTTGTAATTATTTTGAAACAGACAATCTATCTCGCCTAGAGAAAAACAAGAACAACAAGGAGGTTTTTGTTCTTGTTCATTTTCCAAGAACGTCACCGAGAGAGATGATTGATCATTCATTTGAACCGCTGCTGAAAGAAATGGGATATCTGAATGCATCATCGTCATTTAACTGTTAATATTATTAAGGAGCACTGCACTCACAACTACTCATTGAAACGTTTTCACAAAATAACCATAAAGACTGATAATCGTAGATAGCCACTTTAATGTTATCTCTCTTTTTTTTTGTTGCTTTATCTATTTTTTTGCTTGTTCACGCAAAACTAAACATCGTTTACAATTCGAACGCTTCAACGGCAGCAAAGAGTTATTGTTCGCGTGCGGTTAATAAAAAAAAATAAAATAAAATAAAATAAAATAAAATAAAAATAACATACATATTTCCAAAGACATTGTTTTAGTCACTCATTATCAGAATTGAAGATTTCTATTATAAAAATATAATGTAACGACAAAAAAATCATATTTTGTGATTTGCATACGTTGGCAACGATGTGGTTTATGTTACTTGTGATAAAATACGATAGTGTGTTATCTGAGACAGTTTTCATTTCCGCGTGTGTTTTAAGTGTATCTTCTGAAATCGACACAGGATACACAGGATACGTCTAGAGTGCAACGATGCGCTGATATGACATTCTCAGAAGCAGTCAGCGTGACCGAGTGCCTTCGAAATGTATGTGACTGGATGTAAGTTTTACTTGGTTATTATCAACTCAAAGAAAATGCGTAGCGAACTCTTAACTCGTTCTCTTTTTTTTTGTACTGTATAATCTATCGCATAAGTATAATAAGCATTCACGTATTAATTTAAAGAAAAAACAGTATATTTATTAATGCAAACATTTTTTTATGTGTATATATACATAAATGTATGAAACTTTCCGATATTTTTAGTGCAAAGTTCGTGACACGTGTGAGAGATATCGTTTGATTTTTTAGCACGCGGTGTTTCTTATTAGAGATAAGAAACGCGTGCTAAACTTGTGATAAATATGGCTTTAATTTTTTTTGCTAATGTTTTACATAATTTACATTGCGTATGTGTTGTAAAGTAATTTCGATACGCAATATATCTACAATGTCTAAAATAATAATTATTTTATTAGATTCTGTTTGGAAAAAAGAATACGAGATTGGATACGGTTCGAATCAGCATAACTTTGCAACATGATGTACAAAATACTTATCGCTAAATGGATTACCAAATGCTACATTACGATAGATCTTCGTCGTTATCACGTTCTTTCAAGTGATAGATATTAGCAAGAGATATTGCTCTCATTTCCGTCTTGTGTAAATAAGACGATAAGCTGCTTCCTCGAACGATATTCGCGCATTGTAAATTTATCTGCTCCGTAACTTTCTTTGTTCATTAATTATTCATTTTCTTTTTATTTTAAGTTTCTTAACACTTGTTTATTTACTTGTTATTTTTTATTTTCATTATCGCTGTTTCGTCTGCGTTTTGAAATTCGTAATAAAAAAGAACTTTTATACCGTTTTGTTATTAATCGAACTGAGCAAAGCATAGTAGTAACTTTATTCAGTTAGTAATACGTTTTATTTTTTGAAGTTTATCCAATATATAAGTCGATTTCTCTAAAAAAACACATTCTGTTTTTTGATAGCCTCGAAGATTAGAATTCTTTATCATTCAAACCACACAATAACGCTGTCACATATCAAAGTGACTGAATTAAATGGAAATAGTAAAGTATAAAATATCAAGAAAAAATACGAGAATGACGTCTGAAATCATCTCCGATCTGTAACCATTTTGTTGTCTGAGAGACACATGTGTAGTTTCATGTTGTTAATATTTCGATACACGTGTCAATCAACTTTATCACAAATTTTATCACAAACAATTTTATCACAAATTAATCGAAGATTATTTTTAACAATCAATATCATATACAATTTCACACATGCACACACAGTTTATAATATCAATCTTTAAAAACTATAAATTTTTATATATATTTTTTATACACACAAACACACATGCGCGCGCGTTCTTTAATGTAGCACGAGAGATACCAAAATTATCATGACTCAACATAAGATATTCTTATCACACTGAAGCGTTATTTTTCAAGGATTAACCACGCACTTAATTCTTCGCCGCGTTATGTAACACTTATTTTTATTCGCGGAAATTATTAGAGACCGTCATACTAATTCAATCAACATCAGGATGATTTCATTTTGAAGTTCGCACAATTCAATCGATCAGAGCCACTACTTACGGCTCGACAACGACGACATTGATGACGCAGATCGTATGATCGGACGATAAATGCATAAGTAAATACATTAGTACGTATCGCGCGCCGTTAGTTTCTTTATAATTTCAGACACCGATTAAAAGATTCATATTTTTTTGTAATTTTTTGATTGCGAGTCAGAATCGATAAACATACTGTCATAATCGCGACATGGAAATTCACGAGCGTGACGTTGCAATTTTTATAATTTAACTCTGCGATCGGATATTGGTTAAATTAGACACAAATAAATATACCTCGCGAGATATATATAGTAAAAATACGAAAAATGCGCTTAAAACAAAAATACTGTCGTCGTCAATTTTATTTTGCCAAGTTCTTTTATTAGCTATTTAAATGGAATTGGGTATAACATAGATTCGGGAGACAGAAGTATGTTTCGCTGCGAACGATCGCAAAACAGAGGAAAAAAAAATTACTTTCCGAGTGAGATGACAACACTTGAGGATAACGCAAACATCATAAGAAACAATTAAAACACGTGAATCAAAAGATTACCTACTTGGAATATATACAATAACTCCCATCGTCGCCATTCAAGCCCATTGAAGAGCTTTCGTTAGCAGTTCTTGATTCAACTCTTCTCTCTTACGAGATTTAGATAATTACGCGAACTACGTTGTAATTGTGTTTTGTTGAATATTAAATGAGCGTCATCGGAGTTTCTTTGCGAGATCGCGTCTCTTTCAAAGTCCAGAATCTTCGCACGAAGTCTTTGAGTGTTTTCTCTCTCTCTCTCTCTCTTTCTCTCTCTCTCTCTCTCTCTCTCTGTGCGGCGAAGTGTTTACCACCTTCACTCCGAGTCCCGCGATGTTCCTTTCTCTCCTTCACACAATGATCATCGGTACGTCGCTTTACTCTCACGCCGATGTATATTAATTACGACCGGCTCTGCTAATGAAAGCTAACATGCCGGCAACGTCCTAACAAGACCGAACATGTATCTACCACAACAACGTGGTCGCGCGCACGGAGTCTTCTCGGCCAGAAATCATTTATTGTCTGTATGTACGTGCGATACCGTTCGCGAAACACTAAAGAGTTGCCGAGGAATAGAAGCAATCTATTCCGCGGAAAACTTCGCGACAATTTTATTGCACGCGACACGCGTCAGAGGCAAGCGCTATGCAATCTCGCGCGGCGGCATTATAAAAGCACAGAATCTACAAACTGATAAAATACCAACTATCGAACGGTTACGTTTCGCGCAGATAACACGTTCAGCAGTCCGGGAAATTCCGGGCGCGTCGAAAAACACGTCTCTTTCGTTATCGAGCTCGCTCCGAAATGAAGAACCAGGTGCACACAAATGTTGGTAATTACAACTCGCGTTTTAATTGCACCACTTCGGAACTTCACCGAGTTACTTTGTTGCGATCACTCTGTTATTATCGCGTGTATGTACGTGCAAGCGTCACATTAACAATAAAATACAGCGCGCTAAAACTAAACGACACTTTCGGGAAATGTGACACGTTCGTTCACATACGAGCGCCTGCTTGTGTGCCTGCCAGGTAAGAGAACTTTATCGGGCTTCTTTGTGACGATCGACGTGTTTCTGTGCGAGATCGCACGCGGCATCGACACACTCCGACGTTCGCAACCGCGTAAACATAACTACTCGCGGCGCGGGACGTACGCGCGAGGCTGACTCGCACGGGGCGTAACCACTCGTCGTCGTCCGACCAGCTTCACTTTTCACCGCAGCATTGGACGGTGTTTTTCGCGCGACGGTGGGGTCGCGACGGCTCTACGTTGCTAACCGTCGTCGCTATAATTATGCCATTGGGTATTAACAGGTTTTAAGATCACAATTTACGATTTTTCATGAGTCATCGTTTGACGGAGGTGTCGCGAGATCGCCTTTCTGCACGCGCGCAGAATTTAAAAGATCGATTATCGCGCAGTGCTATCGAGAAATCGTATTGATCATTTTTGCAGAAATTGTTGTTTTCTTCATTTTGATTAAGTGGCTATATAATTTGCATAATGGATTTCGACATCCTGATTTTCTAGAGGTTTTATTCAATTCTAAATATCGAGATTGATAGTATACAAGAGACATCTTGAGATATCAAGAGGAATCTACACATTTTTACCTCACACAATTAAAGCTTTATAATAATAAGTCAATAACAACGTTTAATTGATAAAAGAAAAAGAGAACAGATATCTTATCGTTGCGTTCTTATATTTACGAACGCGATGCTGTAATCGTTTTCAGTTTTGGCCGTTTTATCAGCAATTTGACAAATCTAAAAATCTATATGGGCTTATCCCTTGATAAAACGCAGAACGTTTTCGCGCGATATACGCAGTATACAGCACGTGACGTGATTTGCAGTAACTTGAGTTTATCAATTAAATGTGCAGAGTCACTCTTTTGACATGCGGTTTCAATGCGGTACTTGCATTCCGATGCGTTTATATTACGTACACGGCGCTTTTGTTCACAATCGTTTGCACGTTAAATCGCGCTGTCACCAGAAATTAGCGTGATGTCACAAATCCTGGAATTGTTTATACAAGAATGCAGATCAACCACGATAAGCACGATGTATCGCGCGATGTATATTGTTATTATATTATGAGATACTCTTCCAGAAAGAATCACGCGAAATTCTAGTTCAGCAAAGACACGCTGATAAATCAATGTTTGTTATATTGAACAATGTGATGAAGCCATAAATATAATCTAGAAAGAGAGATATCGCACAACGGTGTTTCGCAAACTTTTACATACAAAGTGCTTCCGCCAAAGAGTCTACATAATAATTATCTCAAAGATAAAAACGCCTTTTCTTTCGACTGATACTTGCTGTCTGAAACTCTTACGACCACGCATGATAAACGACGGGCGCGGGGAATTGGCATCAATATCGCGGCGTGATGTACGTTAACGCGCGCGACTTTGCGCGAATATAACGTGAGAGAGTTCGCCAACACACGCCGGTGTGTAATCGCGCAAGAGCCCGAGGGAACGTAACTGCATAAGTATGCAGGCGGCGGTCACTTGTACTTTCACCGTTCATCGTGGGTATACTGATCGCCGACTTGTGTGTTTCGCCGTTGCACGTACATACGTGTAATTATATTCTGTCGTGGTGCGCGACGAATGGGTGGAGTCTGTTAAAATCCGTAAAAACCTCTGCCACGTTAATTATCCGCGGGATAGGCAGATACAATATATATATATATATATATATTCGCATACGGCGAATTAAGATGCTAATTAGAACGACTTCTCAATGATTATCTGTGTTTATAAGAGTCGGCTTCGAGTAATAGCAATTACTTTGCAGTGTGAGTAACGCGCAAAATGGCTCGAGCAGGGCGAAGATAATTCGATTTATATTAGTCCAACATTGAATGGGGTCAATTTTCACATGTGTGGCTCTCTTTTTTACATATTATAAACACTATAAAAGAATTATTTAATACGACTTCAAACTATTTTCTTTTTTTATGGAATTAATAAAACGTAATGGAACAAAGAAGATTTAAAACTAGAAATAAACGCCGAACAATTATTATATTTTAGAAATGTGCAAAACCATGTGATGTAATACGTAAAACCAGTGGAATCATTTTATCTCCGATGTCCTAAATAAGGGTTAGGTTAGATTAATCCGAACGCGATGCGGAAGCGAGTGGCGTTAAAAGAGTTAATTGCTCGCGAAATTGCCGTTAATTCAATGTTGATAAACGATTATGTAAATATTGTAACGCTAGAAAAATAACTTGTTTTTTCGTGTCTTTAAAACAAGATTGATATTTTATGTGATCGTTTTTAATAACACTTGTCTATCATAAAAACTCTCGATAGTGTATGCGTTTCGAGTAAACATACTCGTAAAAATTGTTGAGATCTTGCCGTGTGCGAACTGTGTGTGTCGCAAGATTATTCCAAACAACTTATAACATTTCATGTGCGGAGAATTTATCTAGATCTCGAATATTTTGACGCGTGACGGAATAACCGGATGCAAATTCAAGTGGAAATTTTCGACAGCGCGAAAATTCTCTCTTTTACGTCGTTTGTATCACATGTGCCATTGAAGACGCGATCCGCGGAACGGACACACATCTCGGGCATCCGTTTCTCTCAAAAGTTAATTGAAGAACTGATGAACGAACCTTTCGAGTCCGCCGAGGTCGCGTGACTAAGCGTTTCAAATATGGACGCGATATCTGTGTTCGCCAACCACGTCGAGTGATAATAGAGAACACGCGTGCACACGTAAACCTATTTATAACGCGTATGGTTTTCCGAGTCGGAATGTCGAACGCGCAATGTTTTCGTCAGAATTGTTTTCGAAGCGAAGACACGTTTCACGTGTTCGTAATGCGACTTTTATGCGACTTTATGTCAGAAAAAAAATGGAGTAAAAAAAGTGCGGGAAGACCCGAGGAAAAAATCGTTTCCATGGACATATGTCTATACCACAAAATAAAGCAGACCATCAACGATCTGTAAAACGAAAAGCAATTAATCGCTTTGTAAAATCGCGGAAAAATCCGTGCGCGCGCTTCATGAAAAACTCATTTGCGAATGAAACACGCAAGACAAATAGCACACAGTTAAAGTTTCACTCACTCGAGGCGATGCGAAATTGTTCGGAACGTAAACGTAATCGATTGAAATACTGTACAGATAAAACATCTGTGTAACACACACACACACACACACACACACACACACACACACACACACACACACACAGAGAGAGACACACACACACACACACACACACAGAGAGAGACACACACACACACAGAGAACGGATAGAACGAAGCGCCGGCAGTCAACGCGCATGATGACAAATCGAGTCAATATTTGAAAGTTTTTTGAATTCGAGTAGTTCGAAATATACGCACGTATATCGCACATGTGTGTGAAGATGAGACAAAGTTACGAAAGTGGGACGGCAGCATCCGCGTGACAGAACATCGTCCTCGAAAACACATCGATAATCGCGACTTGAGCAAACTGCCGACCGGATGAATTAGCGGTTTTGTTCGTCATTTTGTGTGACTCAAAACTGAAGAGAAAAGCACGCGGTGTTATTGTACAAAAGAAACGTCGCCGCAATTGTCGGCAATGATAAAGTCCGCGTTTGTTGGAGCGCGATGGAGATAACCGTGTGCGATTCGCCGCGTTTTTCCTGCATGTGATCTATTATTGTTTCCGAAGTTATTATGCGAATGCGACTGATATTATATTTCACGTTTGTTTACAAAATGATCAATTATATTATCTCTTTCATCGTGTCTGTTCCCGCCTCGATGTGCAACTCGTGTGCAATACAAATTTTTACAGAACGTACAATATGATATGAAAATGTAGTATAATAAATTTTTATCAGGTCTACTTAAAGAGAGAAGAGAGAAATGTATTATCTTTTATAAACTAGATTGAGTTCTCCGAAAATTATTTTCGACTTCACACTAATATTTATATCTGGGGTTTGAGACATCTAACATATTGTGACTCGAGATATGAGCTTACATATTTAGTGCAACCTTCGTACACAATTCGCAAAACATTAATCACATACGATAACAAATTTTACATGATACGTTATTCTAAAAATAAAATCCATTTGTTAATTCAGATAATTTGTCACCTTGTTTGTCCTCTATGTAAAAAGACGAGTATGTGCATGAAGCCAACACTTGAATGAAAATTGTCTTGAATATATCGATAATTGTTAAGTATCATTTTTTTTTATCATCCTTTTATCGCGATGCTGTAATTGATTCTTTTTGCGTTTCGTTACTTGAGTCGCAGCCAAATGTGTATTTCTGACTTAAAAAAAAAAAAAAAAAAAAAAAAAAAAAGAAACAAAACAGAAAAAATACTTTAAAATTCGCTCTAATAAAACTTGCACGGACAAATTTCAAGTCCACGTAACGTCGAACTTCTACGCAGTCGTCATCCGTCTTCCTCGATGCGATAATCAGAAAATATTCGCTCAATCAGATCCGCAACTCGTCATTGCAACAATGTTTGCTACGACGAAGCGTGTACTTCCGAATTCCAGACGCGATTTCGCGCGACAGCGAATAAGCGAACAACAGGCAGCAGATGTAGGCGGACACATAAGCGGATTTGTAGAACCGTCGTTGCAGATCCGAGAAGTGTACAAAGAAGCTTTGCAAAAATCACGAGACGGGAACGACTCGAGGAGCCGGTTGCGAGAGCAGTACCCTCGGTCAGGGTCGGCGAGTGTAAGCGACCACGAAGATAGATCAACGTCGTGTCGGCTCATGTGTCACACTATGCGGCTCTGAAAGCAACCCGTCGCCGCCATCGAGGAAGGAGCGGTTTATCGGAACGCGTTTAGACGCGGTGATAATAATAACGACGATAATATACCAGTTCTGACGATAATTTCGACGAACAGCGCAGCGAAAATTGTAACGGAAATAAACGCGTTAACTCGCACGCGATACCTATGTAAAAGTTGAGAAAGATATTCAAATCGAGACCCGATTTGATTTTTTTAAGCGTCGTGAACTCGAGCACGCTAAATCGATTGATATATACATATATATATATAATAGAATTTAAATGGGCGGTGATTATTATACAGGATCGCCCGTCAAAGAATCAAACTCGACGGACTTGAAATCCTCTCAAAGCCAGTTTCCCAATCCGCTCGCTCGCTTGCTCGCTTGTTCCAGCGAACTTTGAATCGCACACACGAGAACGACGCGCATAAACGGGACAATGTGTAGTGCGATTGATAACAGACAGGGAGCGCGAGATATGTCACGTTTTTATTCAAGGTTTGAGTAATTCAGCAGATAACTTTTTCGTTTTTTAAGATAGCGATGCGAAGCAACTATGTATGTCACGACGTATAGTTTCTGATAAGTTGCGCGATTTACCAGAACTATTAATATGGATAATATTTATTCGTCGTTTTCGCTTCATTTACATTTCGTCGTGTTTGTTTCGTTAAACTAAACCAGTGGTAATGTAACATTCTAAAGGAAGAGAGAAAGAGAGAAATTTCACGCGAATTTATTTGACATAAAACTACTCGTTTCCACATCCGGGTTTTTGCATGAAGGCACTCACGTCGCCACTCAACCCGAAATACGTGCCGAGGTAGGCGAATTCTTGAATGCGCGATTTCGCAGCTGTAATGTGAGCGGCTAAAATTTCTATTGTAAGACAATGCCGCGCGAATCAAGGCTGTCTTGTTTAGTTCTTCTCTTCGCACGTGTTCGTTTTTATTTTAAACTCCGTTGAATATTTAATGAGTGATGAAATCGTTATATTTTCCAATTCGTAGCCACAATAACTTTTGAAATGATGCGTAATCAGAAGAAAAATAAGAATTAACACTACGTAGTAAATCGGTCCCGAATATTTTTGTTGTCATATTTTTCTCTCCTGTCATATTTTTTAACTATATACGCAAGTTTTCCGATTTTGTCTTGTTCTTTCATGTGACGTCAATATTTTGTACGTTTTGTCATGCGAATGACTTGAATACTTGACTCTTGGAGATATCTTCGTTTGTGTAATAAAACGTGTGAAGAGAGAGAAAGAGAAAGAGGACGTTTATGTAACTCAGAGATTCGTCACGCGGACGAAAATATTTCATATCTCATTAGCTAAACTTGACGCGGCAGCAGTAACATCAAATGTTATGACTTCGGATACGATAATCGGAAATCAACGTTAATGTACTCGTGTCATCGTCGTCGCCATAAAGCGCGTGCGAATCAATAATGCGAGCACGCGTAACGTTGACGAGAAATACGCGCCGAATGTCAAACTGCGCGTAGATGGAAACGTTCTCGAGTGAATCAATTTTGTTCTATTATTACGATCGCGGGCTGACGAGATGCAACGGGCGGGAAAAAAGGGAGATGACTCACTTGGCGAGTTGTGACATACGTATGTGGATACGTATGCAAGCGCACGTGCGCGTTCTCGGTTACGCGAAACCAAGAGAGAAGGCACGGCGCGGCGTGAGTTGTCGCGCCTCTTGCAACGATCCACTGCCAGCAATCGTCGAGCTTCTCCTTCATTACTCATCGCCCAAGTGAATGATGCAAATCATGTTCCGGACAAACAGTCGCGTTTACGTTAACGCGCATGTGTGTTGCGTTCTCCTTTTTCTCGCGTTGGCGAATTCCAGCGGTTCCCAAATCTCACTCGCAAATTTTCTCCCCTCCCTAATGTTCGCGATGTATACAAAGTAATTCTGCGTACGAGAAGAACAAAAAATTAAGTTTACTAAATTTTTTTTTTGTTCGATACATTTCGCGCTGCTTGATTTTACTCTCATATCATTGGAACTCAATTGAGACACTTGCGTCGTGTTCTATATAGGTCATTACAGACAATTCATTGATTGCAATTAAACAGCAACAGATGTTGCCGTTTGGATCTGTATTCATTCGGAAACGTCTGCTAAACTTTGGCGCGCATTTACAAGTTGGGAATCGCTGGTGTAAAGGAACTTGCATAACTTGCATCGTAACTGTCTCTTCGGATCAGCTGACGCGCTTAATCGTTTCGATGAAGTACCATCGTGTCTTTTCTCGTCCCACTTTAATTAAAAGCGCGACGCGCTTGTAATTAAATGCAACCGCAGCTTATGTTTGAAAAACCGGCAGTCGACAGTGTATTGTGTACCGAGTATGCCGGTGTGTGTTATTTTATCTTTTATTTTTTCTACACTCGACCTTGAACATGTTTCTTGATTCTACGTGACGAACAGAGCAGCTCAATATATATATATATATATATATATACTTTATATATATATATGTGCATTTTTTTAAATATTGCTTTGAATTTGGACACCACTGTTAGATAAACATCATCACATAATATCGTTTGGTCTCGAAATCAAAAATGATATACGGGCGCGTTTATATAAACTGTCGAAGTCAAACACATCTCTCGAAGATCTCGATAATAAACCTTACCATTGATGCGATTGAGTGCCGTGGAGATATCTAGACCCATTCTTCGAATTAAAGAAGAGACGAAAACACCGAGTGCCACGTTCGAAACTTCGCAGTTGCGATGATAATGCGATAGATCAATCTCAAGGATCCGCGAGGATCTTTCATTGTCATGGCATTCTCACATTAAAAAGCACTACACGAATAATGACCCACACACATCCAGCTCTTCTGTATATACGAAATATGGCGTGTCGCATGGTTGATTTTAACGACTTTTAAATCTTGGCTTTATGATACTCTTTCCATACAAAAAAAAAACACTAGTATGTTTACTTGAGTATATATGATTATTAATATAAATATATATTATACTAATGATATATTATATTATAATAATATATTATATTTACACATAAATTATATGTATATATTATACATATATAATTTATTCCCACTCTTTTTCACAACTCGAAAATTGGATCACCTTCGCTAACGTGAGAACGCAACGTGCGTAACGCGTAGGTTTCATAGGTCAGTGATTGCTGCTTCAAAATTGCAGATTCACGTGACATGAATATTCACTAACGATTACATTGTCTACACATAACATTGTTTTCCTGAATTAATCGAATCGTTCGAACGTACCACGCACGACAGCGACACGAGAACGTTGCACTTATTTCTCGAGCACGTATAACGCGCGCACGCAGGATGCTAATTGTCTGATCGATGGGCAATGCGCAATTAGTTCCCGCGCGTTTTAGTCATCGTTCCGAAAAGATCTCAGCATCGAGGAGCGAACGCGACTCGTGTGATTTGCAAGTCGTACTCGGTGTATAAAGTGTCTCGCGATTGACACCTTCTTCCAGCAGGTGTCTTTCTCCGGTAAAAGCTAAAACTCGGAAAAGATAAAATAAGTCGGCCGCACGCGGACGGCAAATTTCGCGAATTTCTTGTTTTATCGGAAAGAAAAAAAAAGAAAAATGAAAACAACCGCGCTCGACTTTCCGTAACAAAAGTGACTAGAATGATATCAGCAATTTTTTTTATTATGCACAAATGATTTTAATCTTATTTTTGATACGCTCTATTGCTCATGCATTTCCGAGAAAAACGTACACTCGAAGGTCACAAAATTTATTGCATCGACAAGTCGAAGCTCTGCTCGAAGTCACGTGATCGTATTGCGCACCATCCGGATTGCGGAGGAACTTGGCGTTTAAAATAGCGATAAATCACACGGCAAAGTGAAAAGTGTACTTAGTACGACAACGCCGCTGTCACACGCCGTATCTTGTATTTATCCGAGAGGATCGTTCCATGTGGCGGAGTTCGAGCGCGTGTGGTGGTCCAAATTCCAGACGGATCGAATATCCGATACTCTCTTCTCGTGGTTAATATTCCCAATGTGTATCGGTTTAAAAACAATCCGCGTACGTCGAGCCAACTCGTGAGAAATCGCCGATTAGAAATTCCACGGATAAAACGTACTGGTCGCTCTCAGTCTGCTATCTCCGTTTTTTCGCCGACTATGACCTTTTCTTGCGAAACATGTTACGGAAAATCTCAGCGGTAAAAAAAAAAAAAAAAAAAAAAAAAAAAAAAAAAAAACCGAGAATTTGGTGCCACGTTTCGATCAACGTCGCGAAAAACATTTCTTTAAAGTATCTCCTTTTGTACGACAATATATAATTTTATTGATTAAGTTAACGTAAAGAATTTGATCTGGAAGAATAAGTTTGTTTTTTTAAATTTCTTTGAAATAAAATTCTCTTATCTTCTCGAGATAATTTCATAATAAAGATAAGTGTGCAACGTGTCGCGTTGACTGTATATCTGATTCAACGATGTCTACTGTCATCGCTCTCTAATTACATGCAAAAGTCCGACTTTTGCTACATGAAAGAAGCCGAGCGTTTTTTGATCTTGCCGTTCTGATAGACTTTTCTTCGCCAATCGGATTGCAATAAGTTTTGAATGATATTCGCTTTGCGCGAACGATCAACTATCATATAGACGACGGTTATCTAGATTTCTTTGATAATTAGAGAGCGACGTCTAAACCGCGCGAAGATTCAAGATTGTACTGCGAGAATATCGCGACGACATAATCGAATGTCTCGCGAATTTCGTGTCTCTCTCGGCGACGCAAGTCACACGCGTTTGTCGCAAAACATCAACCGACGACGGCACGTTACTAGAAACTGAGTTTTCCTATCGCTCTCCGCGGCAACTGTGTGTTTCTCGTCTCTTCTTCGTCTTTTACGTTCGAGACACCTACACGGAGGTATTTCACGCGTGTGTTGCGCGACGATTGCAAATATCACTTGCACCAAACGCTTACGTATGCATCCTTGATGGCGCGAATGACGCGCGCAGCTTCAGTTTGATAACGCGAGCGCAACTTGTCGTTCACTGATGACGTGAAAAGCCCGCTATTACGATTATTTATCTTTTTCCCCGCGTTATGTCCACGCCGAAAGATGTTTCATATATATTTAGATTCAATGCAAATCCTTGAACTTTTTCCCTGCCAAGATAAAGATGAGATATCAGCCAAGTGATATCTTTATCACTTGTGTGCGAAGTTCGTATCATTTGTGTACAATGAAGTTTTAAACTTCTGTACTTTGCCACTTCCGAGACCACGTTCAAAAGTTTAATACTCTAATTCGCACAGGCGCGAAGTAGATAAAAGTCTCTTATAATCTCACTCTTATAATTCGACGATCTTCCAACTTTTAATCTGTGATCTAATCTTTAATAATTTCTAAGAAACAAAACAATATCGTTATCGTCTCTTTGAAAAAACACCTTTTATCTACGTGGGCAGTCCGATAAGTACTTAGCCTACAAAAAAAAAACAAAAATTTTGGAAAAGTGGCGATTTATTTCTCAACATAGTCT
>QVOB01018692.1:0-30667 GCA_014839585.1 Pseudomyrmex concolor | reverse complement strand
AGCCGATTGAAAGCAACACAACAACCCGAACTTTGAGAAATCGTAAAAAATAGAATAGAACGCACGTAAGATGTATTGTATAAAATGTGCTCTTTTAGAAAAAAAGAAAGAAAAGGAGAGGAAAAGATTGGTGTGTAAGGTGATAATAAAATAATGTTACAATAATGTACAAACGCGCGAATCAGACAAACATGTATGTGTAACAATAAGAAGACAAACATGTATGTGTAACAATAAGAATAAGAAAAACGTGTATTCTTTAAAAAAAAAATCACTTGTGTACGTGTATATTATATTAATTATTTTTGTATATCAAAATATCACGTTTAATTTGTAAGCGCTACAATGGTTTGTATGTATTTTAAATAATACAAGTTAAATAACATAAATGATACATTTGTATTGTATTTTACTTAAAGTAAAAGTTTATATTTTTACTAAAAATAAAAAACCTATGTTTAATTGCGTAATTTGTATGACACTCCCTTCAATTCCCGATTAATTCCTTCGATTTATCAATACAGACATTTTTCTCATTCAAGAGAGATTATCCAAGAAATATTGAAGATTGGTTTTTAAATATCAGTTCGCGCGATTCGGATGCATGCGCGGTAGCAGCATCCGAATCGCAAAACTTGTCAAATATTCCTAGAAAAAATATCCTATTTCGCAGCCAATCAAATCGTTGTTACTTGCAAGTGTCAAATTCACTTGTGTATGTATGTATACACTACATACGTATGTCATATGACGTCTATTCAAAACATTCGATCATAGAATTTCATACGGCAACATAAAAAATATTGCAGGTGCATCGAATGTTATAGCGTGGCGGCGAAAAACAAAAACAAATCGCAAAAATGAGCAATTCAACTATTTCGGATCAATCGCTAATGGACAAGTCCATGCGGAGTGTTTTCGGTGAGTGAATTTTTACGCTCACAAGTTGCGTGACATATTTTGTATTTTACTGTCAGAGTTACTGAACTCTTTCACAATGTTTCACGTTAGTCGGGAATATCCCGTACGAAGCCACGGAGGAGAATCTGAAGGATATCTTCAGCGAGGTGGGACCGGTTCTCTCTTTCAAGTGAGTACTGTCATATTTTTTGTGTATTTAATCAAATACTGTTTACATAGTTTGTTATTATGAAGGTTATGTTAAATGCTTGCTATGTTACTCTTTACCACGTGTGAATAGATTGGTCTTTGATCGTGAGACCGGCAAGCCCAAGGGATATGGCTTTTGCGAATATAAAGATCAAGAAACTGCCTTGAGTGCTATGAGAAATTTAAATGGATACGAAATCGGCGGTAGAACATTACGTGTGGACAATGCATGCACAGAAAAGAGTCGAATGGAGATGCAGAGCCTGTTACAGGGACAGAATACCGAGAATCCGTATGGAGAAGCTGTTCAGTCGGACAAGGCACCAGAGGCAATAAGCAAAGCTGTGGCATCTCTACCACCGGAGCAGATGTTCGAGCTGATGAAGCAGATGAAACTTTGTGTGCAAAACAATCCAAATGAAGCACGTCAAATGCTTCTTCAAAATCCTCAGCTAGCATATGCTCTACTCCAGGCACAGGTAGTCATGAGAATAGTGGACACTCATACAGCAGTCAATATGTTGCACAAAGCTAATCCTATTCCAAGTGTGTTAACACCATCAGACAAACCTCTTCAACAAGTCCAGCCGCGAATTGAGGAACCATGGGCACCTGCACGACCAGTGCCAACAAATGTTCCACCAATCTTTGCTGGTATATCTTGTCTCAGTGTTAATTATTATTGAATTATTAAAAATTATATATTACAATTTTTGAAATGTTTATCAAAATTTTTTTTCAATTCATCTGATTTTACAACGAGATTTTGAAATAAACTGATATATATCTTGCTGAATTTTTATTTATTTATAGTATATTGTATGTAACTGATAAAATTTGCAACTATAGTGCAGAAAATAGACGAGAAAGATTTTATTCACGATATTCAGCAGGTCAAGATGTGGATCTTCGATTGGACAGACCAATAGATCCACGTTTGGCTAGGCTAGATCAAGATTTGAGAGGATCTCTGCAGACACAACCTACTACGGTTACGGCTTCACCGGTCATATCGGTCACCACTGACCCCAGAGGACCTGGTACATTCAGCGTTGCCGCAGACAAGTAAATACATACAATTTGTTTTTGTTTTTCTAAAACTACAATTGTCGATTGTGTATAAATTGAAAGATGCTCTTTTTTGCAGCATTCTTCCTGTGGAAGGAATTGAGAGGTTTTATAATCAGTCTCAAGTAGCTTTTTAATATCTAATTATCAGATTATCTCATTTTTACAGTAAGTTTGTGTTACTTTCAGCTTCTGCCGTGATCCAAGAACCGATAGATTCGGTAGAGATCCGCGAGACCCCAGAGATCCAAGGATGCCAGCAGATCCTAGGACCAAAGTAAATCGTACGTTTTTTTTTTCTTTTATGTTTCCGTATCATTTAACGTTCGATTTTAGAGTTGTGCTGCGTCTTTCTTGTGATTAAAAAAATAACGGATACACACATACGTTTCTGTTTTAATCTCTTGATGAAATTAGCGGTTCCAGCCTTGGTAGCAACTGTTCCGAGACCGGTTGCCGCGCCAGCTGTGACAACCCCAAGCGTAACCAGCAGTACAACCGGATCCTCGGCAACGCTCGCACAATCCACAACTTCCGCGACCACAAGACTTATGGCCGGAATGTCTCCGGCAGGAAACATACCTAGCGGTGCGTCCGATCAGGAAAAGGTACGTACGTCATAGCAAAATACAAACTACCGATAAGATTAAATGCAAACTTTATTCAATGCACACAAGAAGTAGAGATATATGTGACAAATAAAATAACGGATTGCACATCTCTACATCATATTATTTTATACAACAAAATACAAAAAACAATGCAATAAAAATTGCGTTATACAGCAATTTCAGTTGAATATGTATATGATTGTCTGATATGATTATTTTTCGCTGCAACGAAGAAAATGGACAATTATTTATTTGTTCACCGAGAAATTTCGGCGAAAACACGAAAGCTTTGTTATCAATAAATATACAGTCGACTCTATATTCGAGTGTACATTCAAATCGCGGATTTGGCAAAAAAATCATCGGTTGTGAGACGACTGCAGCGTCCGCAGCAAAAAGTGCAATAATGTTTAATATAAAAAAAACTTTCGTCAAACAACTCTTCATATATGATCTTATAAAACTATAAAAGAAATTTATACATAAAGATTTACATATACTTAATAAATGCATTTTTATGAGATTATACGTATACATGTAGTATGCGAGAGTATTCAGTTTCAGTCGTGGTTAGTCCATGACATTGGACTTTGAAAAAATGATTAAGGGACGCGATCAAGTGAAAAGAAACGTAAAACTATTCTACTGTGTAGTAATGGTAACTAAATGTTTTCCTTTTTGTTTTTCTAGGCTGCTTTAATAATGCAAGTCTTGCAATTATCAGATGAGCAGATTGCAATGCTGCCACCTGAGCAAAGACAAAGTATTCTAGTGTTGAAGGAACAAATTGCGAAGAGCACTCAACGCTGAGATAAGCGTCAAGCCGGAACGGTCAGGCAGATTTTGATATAATAAACGTGTTCTTAAAATTCACAGCCATGTATCACGTACAATCACAAATAAAGCGTCAAAAAATATGTATTCTTGGTTTCTTTCACTTATCTTCTAATATTGTTTCAAAAAATATCTTTAGTACACTTCGTCAATAGAGGCTTTGGATATTTCGAGTTTGATTTCGTCATCGATCTCGGGATTGTTAAACCGATAGAATTTCTCTTCTATCAGCTCGGAGAAGAAAAGTTCCTTGCACGTTATGTCCTTGTACACTTGCACTACCAGCTCGTTTTTATCACTATTATTCTCCTGCAATAAAAAAATAATTTGCGTATTCTCGAGCCGAATATTTAAAATTGAAATAAAATCTTGGAAAATAGAAAACTCTCACCTTAATTTCTGCTACAACTACTTTGTTCTTGTACAACTCGTCTAACCTGGCTGCTAATGCTTTGTCATCATTACCGACAAACTCTATTTGCCACAATTTACACATGACACACATAGCGGGCAACTGTAGCCATTCGTCTTTTGACACGCGTAAGCCGTCGGTCCTGGAAACATAAAACGTTCTTGCGTAGTCTTAACGCGATTCTTTCAAAACTCTCTTGCATCGTATCATCAAAATAATATATTGCAAGATTTAAGTAATAAACAAAAAATGTTACATCGTACTCACGTGGATAGTAAATTCACTTGTATCTGGCATGTATTACCGTAATCGATGTAATACAAGTTTACGTTTAAATATTGAGTATCTTCTTCTTTCTCGCAATCTAAAATCGCACATCTGTACCATAAGCCGTCAGTGAACTTCGCCACGCATGGAGTGCCTGAGAATTAAATGTTACACGAAAATTACGATCAATTCTATGTACGTGATCACGAAGGGAAAAGTTGAAGAAACGTTTTCTCAACAATTTTTTAATCACTTCACTCATAATTAGATCCGTTTTGAAACTCAATTAATTGTAAGTCTATCTCGCGTATGTGTGTGTGTGTGTGTATGTTTGTTATAAATCATAACTTACACTTATCAAAACACTGGAGTAACGGTTGAGAACTCGCACTAGCCCGCAACTCAGCCATCATGGCCATGTATCGCAGATAAGTTTTGTTTAATTTCTAGAAAGAAGAAGTACGTAAATTAAAAATCAATAATAATTTATGTGTGTGTGTGCGTATACAAATATATTTAATAACAAATAAACTCATATGTGCTCACTTTAGAGAATATGTCGTTATTATTTGCCGCTATTTGTGCCATCACGGTGGTGGCGTCTGAATTTAAATTAAATTTCAATTCGATGTACTTTGTTTTCTGCGGGATGATCAAATAATTGTACATATCAAAGACGTCTTCTATTATTTCCTGTGGCGTTGAACAGATCAGATTTCTGTTATCCAAATCCAATGTGTGGAAATCTATCGACGCTATTTCGAAATCGGATTCTTTAGCGTCGATGGATTCGATCAATTGAAGCTTCGACGATTCTAAATTGCCACTGATCACAATCTCATTCGATATATCCTGCACGCACGTTCCCGATGAACTCTTCTTGGAAGTATCAAGTTCTTCTGTCTCTTCTTCAAGCTCTTTGTCTCTCAACGCTGAACCCGTCTGAACAGTATCTGCAGAATCATCCTTGGCAACAACAGATACATAATCGTTGATCGTTTCGCTTTCGCAATACTCCGAACTGTTCCAGTCAAAGTTTTCGATAGCAGCGCGCATGTTATAGTATTGTACTATAAACGATGAGAAATTGCAGATGTTGGGTTCGAGTAAAGTTATCGATATCTGTAAACACAAGTACAATCTTTCATCATGTGCTCGGAAATTTAGAGGTGAAGATTAAGACTTGCAAGTTGTATTGTCCGATATAAAGACGACTTACAACTAAATGCGTCTGTAATCGCTGTAATATGGTCACTTTGCACACACGATCGACTAGAAGCGCATGTATCTGGTCCAAGTCACACGTCCTCCATTTGCCGTTCGACGTGGTCTGTTGTGTTATCCATACAAACAAATTTACAAGATTATTAACAAAACCAACAATTATGAGGTCATCGCGAACATACAAGGAATAAATATGCCAATATTTTTATATTAAATTGAAAAAAAAAATACCGATTTCAGCCCGCCAATAACGCACTTCGTGCACTGTATAGGAATGTATCCCAGTCTAACGTTATCTGTCACATCCTCTAGATCGCATTCTTCTATATTCCCGTAATCGACATACTGCACCTAAGATCATACATATGGCAAAAAATAATTACAATGTGCGAATTTACATAAAAAAAAAAAAAAAAAGCTATTTCTTCAAAGTCACTAAAAAAAGGATTATCAAGTCTTACTTACCATTAACTTGTTTTTCAAATTTTTCACAATTCTACCTCGATACCATTGGTTATCAAGGTGATATCGGGCGATGCATATATCTCCCACCTTCCACTGTATTGTATTTACTTTACCAATATTTTTATAATGATGTCTCAGCTCTTTTTGTATCAACTGCAGTTGTTTAGTGGCTGCCGAGAACAAAACACAAAGAGTAAAGATAAAGCGTATAGCACAATTTAGTACATGTATTTTAATATGAAATTATTATTGCGAAACCTTATAACATACGTACCATGCTGGGGACGCAAGTATATGGCGCATTGATGATCCACGTAAGATGGTACAGCGTAGAATTCATCTTCTTCTATTGTGGTCGGTGGCAACCAAGAGGTGATAGCTGCATTCCTGATCTCCGCCCAATCTTTGATTGTACAATTAGCGATTAAAGAATCAGTTAAAGCGTCAATGCTAAGATTATCGCACAGCTTATCATCATCACTTCTCTCCGACTCTGCAGCCTCATCTCTCTTTACGTGAGAAAGAAGGAAATTATTGAACCACTTAGCTTCTTCTTTGCTCAACACAAGCTGATGATTGTCTTTTAAATGTGTTTCGAGCTCGGTGGCGAGGATTGCATCGGCTTTCGCGAAATAGCTTAAAAATTGAATAAACGTTTTAAGAACTATTACGAATTGATGCTTCATATATTCGCGCAAACTAAAATATAAAATAATTGTGATTTAACGTACTCTCTAATAGGTAAAACGACGCCTTTGTCCACTAACATTCTGTTGACAGAATTAATCTGCATTATATCAGGTTCAAACGGTCCCGGCGTTATGATCTGTCGCACCCATAGTTCGACAGGTATCGCGCCATTGCAAGTTTCCTCTTGAATCTTATTCATGCATACAATTTATACACTTTAAATGTAAATAGAAGTGAACAACCCGTAACGAGCTCACGCTTACGAGCTCTTGGAGATTCGGTTAGAAAATAAAAATATTAAAATAAAATTTAAATTTTCTCTCTTACCGGTTTGGTAATATAAAATTTTCGCCGATGATTTTCTCGCATCATTTTATGGAACTCTGTAATTGTCAACGATGGCCACCAGTTAGGTTTGTCGCCGCACGGCAAGATACCGGCTAGTTTCACTTTGAAGCAATACGCTGCTTCCTTCGCAAATGTCGGATGTAAAACTTGTATGTCTTTCAGCGTTACTATCTCCTTGAAAGCTTTGTCGTAAAATTGAACATACACTTTTTTGGGGGATTCTATATTTAAAATTTTAGCACGAAAGTACGACTTGTCTTTCGCGGAATAAACAATACACGTGTCATCAACGTTCCAATTGTCTCTCGGTTCGGAGTGATATTTGTTATAGAATTTTTGTATCGCCCATATCAGTTTCCTCACTGAATCTTCGCGAGATATTTGAGAAACGTAAATGGCATCCGGAGTTTCCCACTCGTGTACGAATACCTCCACCATAAAAGGATGTTTGTTTTCATTCTGAACAGGGGTGCTACTTGATGAGCTGTTGTTCATTGTAATGTCTATGGTATTACAATAACTATACTCATACAAATTATCGGATGTATTTTCACTTTCGTCTTCTAGTTGATTTTCAATATTCAATTTTGCTTCTAATATTCTCTTTTTGTGTTCGTATCTGCATTAAAAAAATAAAATAAAAACAATGATTCTATCAAGCTAAATATTCTGCAAATAAGAAGTCTAAATAGGTCTAATATATTCTGTGTAATACTCACTTTTTGTTATATTTCGTCTTACATTGTCTTACATATGGTATTTTGTGTTGATTATTTTTCAAATGTTGCATATACTCTTTGGCACAACCTGAGCTTTTTAATAATTTGCTGACATCTATTTTATCACTAAGCACGATACAACCCAAGTAATGTCCGTTGCGTTTTTTTATTTTAGGATATACTGAAACGATTTTTGTAAGAAGTGCATTTCTTAATATAAGAAACGCTTGAGTAGACCACTTTTCAGTTTCTGTAGGAGTAACGTACATTAACGATATCCTAATAGCCTGAATCAAAATAAAAACAAACATAAGAACTGACTGTCTTATTGCTGTGAAAACTAAAGTCACGCAGTACTCAGGTTAACCAATCGATCAATGTAATTGATAAATTCCACTAAAATCAGTATTACTAAACCGGAAAATACTAAGTTAAGTAACTTTGTACTGTGATTGAGCAATTCACCTGTGCATTCAGTAGAGTGTACGCATACGGAATCTCTTGTATGGAATTCAGCTTAGATGGAAAGTCCAGGGATATAATGCAACCTAAATCTACGCAATACACTTTGATTTTCTTCTCGGCATTATCGTTTTCGATTACTTCGACAATTTTGGCACGATACCACAAATTATCTTCTAATCTTACAGCACATGGTAAACCTATGCTCAAATATAGAAAAATACACAGTATAACGAGATATGACACTTGGATCTTACAAACTTGGTTTGTTGCAAAAATGTCCTTCTGACATGATTCAACAGCCACGTTCAGCTGAACTCAGCGCTTAGTAAGCAATTTGTGATTATTCTTTTTGCAATTAGTCTACTCTTTTAGATCTGTTGCAAATATAAAAATATACGCCACTTACAGGCAAAGTGCTTGTTAAGGGCTGAGCTCAGCTAAACGCGGCCAATGTAGTTGGAGTCAATAGCCAAGAGTTTTTAAAGTGAATGTAAATTATCTGGACTAACCTAGCGTGGGCTCTTCAATCTTCTTTGACAAGGTAATAGTTTCATAATATTCTTTTAGGTCATTTAACAGTTTTTTTAATCGATCGCTTTGCGGTCCTATCTGTGATAGAAAAATATGTAAAACGTAATAAACATTTTTAATATGACTTAAACAAAATTCTGCAGTATGACTTTGTTCCGAATATAATCAAAACATGCAAAATTTTATGTGACAATGTTATTTTTTTTTTTTCTTTTACCTTTGTGACATAAATCTTATCAGGTGATTCGACCCAACTGACCAAGGCTTTTGTGTTTTTCATTAAAGTTAGTTCTTCTTGAATGTACATACTGCTTGTTTGAGACTGTCAAATGCAATTGTTATGTTCGAAAATTCAAATAATCGAATATATACTTAGACCATTCGAAACACAATACTCTAAAATATGTATATGCATTAAGAAATAAAGTATTGATACCATTGTATAGAGATGTAATTTCCACAAATGTGCGATAATTTCAAGTGCTGTATTGGTCAAAAACTTTCTTAAAATTTGAAAAACTTGTCAGTGCTTAAAAGTCATACAAAAAAATTAACGAGTCCAACGTGTTTGCACTTTGTTAAAATTAGTTAATATCAATTTTGATCGACCAGATAACCGGATAACCAGCATTTACAAACAACATTGCTCTATTGAATGTAAAAACCTATTTATAGATCTATTCGATCTATTTATTTGTTGATTACACTTGAACCTTGCTGCACTTGGAATTCAAACAACTCGTGGTCCCAATCTGGAGTACGTTCCAAAATTCTACCTTGGTTACTAAAATGCTATATTTCACGTCACGTGTACTATAGTTTTTGGTAACCAAGATAGGATTTTGGAACAATACCCTAACAAACATACCCCTGATTGGGTGGATTTCTAGCTTTATCAAAAATGGCAGAACGCAGAATTGACCAATCATGAGATATTACAAAAAGACTTGACTTGAGGAACTCCACTGATACGGACTTAAGACTCCATCTCGTTATCGCATCTGTTATCTTTTCCCCTCCATGCCTCTATGGGTGCCCGTTTCCGTGGTAACCGTGTGACAACCGATGACAATCCAAACAATTGTATGTCATATAAAAGCGATTATATACGTTGCCACATTGTAATTCGACAATATTGAACGATCAGCACTGAATGTGTTACAATGAGAGCGCATCCGGCATGGGTCGACAAGGTGCAAGAGAAACTGGACCAATGGTAAAACTTGGATTTCGATTGTTTTGTTCGAATAATTTTTAAATTGATTTGCGCAAGCATCCAATGCTGCGAGTTTTGAATTTATGCTCTGCATAGAGTTCTTGAGAAGCAAAATTAAAAAGGATTTTAATTATACGTACTAAAACGCTAAATCTTGTAAATTTTTAAATATATGATTATATATTATTTATATTATTTATATATTATTTCAGTATATATGACCTTTGCTTTAATCCAGATGGTACACAATTGGTTGTTGCATCTGGTCAGCAAGTTCTCGTGTACGAGACCATCGATGGTGCTTTAATTCAACCCTTAAAAGGTAATTAATTAAAAAAACAAAAAAAAAAAAGATTTGAATCGGTAATGAAATACGTCTTTATTTCTCAAAATAATTTTCTTTTTGTTTAATTGCTTTATAGGCCACAAGGATACAGTTTATTGCGTATGTTATGCAAAGGATGGTAAGAAATTTGCGTCTGGCGGTGCAGACAAAAGCGTCATTATCTGGACTTCCAAGTTGGAAGGAATATTGAAATATTCGTAAGTTTGTATGCACTATAAATATACATGTATATGTTTAATAGAAATACAAAGAGATTTTGTGTAAAGTTCTTAAAAATATTTTTAATACATTTGTTTTTTTTAGACACAATGAGGCTGTACAGTGTATGCAATTCAATCCTGTTTCGCATCAGCTTCTCAGCTGTTCACTATCGGACATTGCCTTTTGGTCCGCAGAACAGAAAGCTGTGCAGAAGCACAAGTCTGGAGGAAGAGTCAATTGCTGTGCATGGACAAAAGATGGACAATATTTAGCACTTGGTCTTGCAACTGGATATGTGTCCATAAGAAATAAAGTACACATTATCCTTCTATAAATACGTATTGTACATATGTAACAAAACTTAATTACAAAAATAATTTATGTATTTTTAGAATGGTGAGGAGAAAATACGCATTGAACGGCAGCCTGGAATACCAATATGGAGTGTGTCATGGAATCCTTTACGGTATAAATCCTATTCAGTTTCCATAGATAGAAATGAATCAGAACACATATACAATTTATGTCAATATCCATTTAGAGATGAGGGCATGGACATTCTCTGTATCGCCGAATGGAATGGAATCATTTCGTTTTACAACACGGGAGGAGAAGCTGTTCGAAGAGAGAGGACGTTCAACTTCATACCGTTAAAAGTCACTCATTTTCCGGAAGGACAGTATCTTCTCGTTTGCGGTAGCAACAAGCAGTGCCTGTTGATGACTCACGATGGGATACAGCTGGTCAATGTGGGCAACACCTTCTCGTCGTGGGTGTGGAGCTGTGCCGTTCATCCGACCGCTTCGCATGTCGTAAGTTGACAATAGTCACGCTGTTTGTGACATCATCTTCGCGATAATTCACTACATTACGTTTCAGGCACTTGGTTCCCAAGACGGTACAATAACCTATTTGCAACTCTCGTGGAACGTCGTGCACGGTTTGTACGGAGACAGATACGCCTACAGAGAGAACATGACTGACGTGATAATACAACATCTGATCACCAATCAGAAAGTTCGTATCAAATGTAAGGACTTGGTGAGTACATTGGCACATAGTATTTTTCTCTGCAAAAGACAAGCACCGAGAGTGTCGCGTTACTGTGAAATAACATTTCAGGTATGTCGAATCGCTGTGTATCGGAACAGACTGGCCGTGCAGTTGCCGGAGCGCGTGATCATTTACGAGCCGTCTGGCACGAGTGACGGGATGCACTACAGAATACGAGATAAACTCAATCATACGTTGGATTGCAACCTGTTGGTCGTCACGTCGAATCATTTGATTTTGTGTCTGGAGAGGCGTCTGCGAAGTCTCTCGTTTACTGGGATAATAGAGCGGGAGTGGATCCTCGACGAGCTCATCACTTACATCAAAGTAGCTGGCGGACCAGCTGGACAGGAATGTTTAATAGCTGGTAAGAAGTCTCGAGGAGTTTCTATGATCAGTTCATCGCGGGAATGGATCATATTGACCCAGAGATTCTGCAAATAGGTTTGAAAAGCGGTCACGTGATGAAGATCTACCTGGACAATCCGTTTCCCGCACACGTCACTAAAATCGAGGACGCCGTGAGATGCTTGGACGTTAGTTCCATGAAGGAGAAAATGGCGGTGGTCAGCGAGGCCGGTGTGTTGTCCGTGTTCGATTTGTGCACCGGCGAGAAGTTGCAGGAGTTCCAAGATGTGAACAGCGTGGCGTTTAATACCGCGTTCGAGGATATCATGTGCTCCGCGGGCAACAATTACCTCGCGATAAAGGTTGCGAATTTCGCCGAGTACAGGCAGAAGTTCTCCGGTTTCGTCGTGGGCCACAACGGCTCGAAACTTTACTGTTTGAACGGTTCGTCCATCATCACGCTGGAGGTAAGCTGGATAAGGAAAAAATAATCGGGAACAACGCACGCTGTTATTATACACGTTGATATTTGCAGGTTCCGCTGTCATTGTCGATGTATCAATATCTGGACATCGGATTGTACAATCACGCTTACGAAATCGCGTGTTTAGGCGTAGCCGAATCGGACTGGCTTTCTTTGGGAACAATATGCTTGGACAATTTGGAATTGAATATCGCCTACTCGTGCTTCGCGCGGGTGAAGAATCTGCGATACATAGAAATCGTGTCCGAAGTCGAGGAGAAATTGAAGTCGGGCGAATGGGGACGAGAAGCCTGCATGGCCACTGCCGCGGCCGCCATGGGCAAGTTCCGCGAGGCGGCGAAACTCTATCAAAAAGCTGGCTTGCAGCAGTACGCCCTAGACATGTACTCCGACCTACGCATGTTCGACATAGCGCAAGAATTCATAACCACAGGTAATACACAGGTACGTTTGTAAAAAATTGATGTTTCTCAACCAATTTTGATAAATAATATGAATAAAGATACTCAATTCAAAATATACTCGATCTCTAGGATCGAACAGTATTGCTGCGACGAAGAGCGGAATGGGCGAAGAGTTTGGGCGAACCGCGCGCTGCGGCCGAGATGTTCCTTTCCGCGGGAGACGTTGATCGCGCCATCAGTATTATCGCCGAATACGGTTGGATCGACATGCTGATCAAAGTGGGCAGGCAGTTGGACAAAGCGGACAGGGACAATTTGTCCATGATCGCTAAGAAACTCAAGCAACTGGGCGCCTCGCACGGCGCAGCGGAGATTTTCAGCAGACTAGGAGACGATCCTGACGTCGCTGACGTGCTTGTGGACGCGCAAGCGTGGCCCGAGGCTTTCGAACTCGCGGAAAGAAACCCGAAACTGAAATCGCGAATATACGGACCGTATGCGCGATGGCTGGCGGAAACCGGGCGATTCTCCGAAGCTCAGGAAGGTACGGAAGGATTTGTTATTATTGCATCTTTTGATGTGTTTTATTTTTTTTTTTCTCGCCAGCGTTTCAGATGGCCGGACAGCCAGAAGAATCTATACTCGTGCTCACGATGTTAGCTAACAATGCCGTGACAGAGAAGAGGTTTCGCGACGCTTCTTACTTCTATTGGCTGTTGTCGCAATTAAGTCTGGACCTGTCGAAGAGCGTAGACGAGATAAAAGCAATGTTCCTCAATTATTCCGACAAAGCTGACATCTATTACGCGTACCACGAAGTGCACAAATATCTGGTATAATTGCAACGTACATCTTGTGTTTACGCGATAACTTTGCGTCGCGTACAACACTTTCATTTTCTTCTTCATAAAGTTGCTTTGCTTCTCAGGAGGAACCTTTCACATCTCTGATGCCGGAAGCGTTGTTCAACATTTCGAGATATCTGCTCATGAAGACGCAAAATGTTCGCCTGGATGGTGTTTCAAAACTGACGATAATGTACAGTTTGGTGAAACAAGCGCGGATATTGGGAGCCAATAAACTGGTCATGCAACTGTTGGACCAGTTGCGCGCGATGAAGACTCCCGCGAATCTTCTGGCGCAGGTGGAAACGTCCACTCTGGCGGCCCGATCTTATCCGTACCGCGATCCGGAGGAACTGTTACCTTTGTGCTACAAATGCTCCACGTTCAATCCGCTATTGCCGACGAACAACGTCTCGGGCAGCAATTGCTCGCAGTGCGGACTGAAGTTCCAACATTCCTTCGTCATGTTTGGTAAGCAACACATTAGATTACACGAAATTTTGAGATTTCTTGAAAGTCTCCAACATCCCATGTACAACCTCTGTATAAGATGTGATTTTTATATCAAACTGAATTATAGAAATCCTGCCGCTAGTTGAATTCGAATTAGAGGATAACATCACGGATGAGGAGGCGGAGAAACTGATAGAGGAACCGTTGCCTAGTTCGGACGATCTTGACGTCACCGATCAGTTTACCGTGACTTCCAACGAAACCGATCTTTTTACCGCTCGTCTAATGAGATACGAGGTATAAAATTGCCGATACAGCGATGGCGCGACGAATGTACTTTAGCCGCGAAGAGATAAACGGTACGTTTCCCGCAGGAGAAATCCAGCAATTCTATAATAACCGTGGGAAAAGGAGTGTTGAGAAGCATGGATCCGTCCACGGTAATAATTATCAAGTGGCCCAAGCCCTTCAAGACTAGGTATTTCAGAAATTTATTACCAGACCTTCAGATCAGCTTGTGCAAATGCTGTTTGAAGGTGAGTCTGTTTTTTCTTTTGCAAAACGCTACATTTAAACAGGTATCTCAGGATTTAATCCTTTCAACCTGATCTTGTGTATTTCAGTTATTTCACTCAGACGACTACGAACTCGCGTTATTGCGACAAGGACACTGTCCGTTCTGTCGAACGCCGAATGTGACTGTGGGTTAGATAAAATCAGAGTGTTAGATAAGATAAGAGTTGTAGATAAAAAATGAATATTTATCAGATGTTTAGATCGGATGTGAGTATTTATCAAAAGTTTACTAAGCTCTTTGAAAAAAAAAGCCATTTTGTACAGCTGATGAGAATAAACTGTTTTTTTTTTTTTTTACGTGTCACGTTCTCCATTCACACGCGATAAACTCCCCCGTTATTGTTGCAATATTTGAACATAGTACTGCGAATACTTTCGTATGTAAAATATTGTACAGTTAAACGAGCAGTAAACTCGAGGTTTCGGCCACTTGCTAATTGCTCTGATCGTTTGAGCATACACGTTGCCGTTACGGTCTCTTCCCAAGAGCATAATTCTTCGGTCAGGTCAGTCGATCCATGTCAGTTCCAGACATGATCAGTGCGTTGTTGGCCATTTGTCTTATTCCCGTGTCAATTACGAGCGCTCAAATCAATTGGGATCAATCCGTGAGTAACGATGCTGCTCTGGAGATTCCAACAATTGATTCTACAACCAGCGACGAAGGTTACAATCAGCAAGGAAGATGTTTTTTTTTTTTTTTTTTTTTTTTATATCATTCAAGGAAATTTTTTTAATAAAATAATTTTGTTCAGTTTTTCCGTTGTTCAGTGTCGTGCGTTTCGCCAACTCCGAGTGCTTGTCGAGCACCGATCAGCTCAACGGCACGTGTTTCACACGAAGGGAGTGCATCAATTACGGAGGAAATCCCTCGGGATCGTGCGCTAACGGATTAGGCACTTGCTGCGTGTGTGAGTAGAGCAGACAAAAACATTGATCAAGCATAAAATGATGACGCGTCGTGAATTATTCCTACAGTTCAAAAATCTTGCGGCTCCACCACCAACATAAACAACACGTATTTCGTAAGCCCAAATTATCCCATCACTTATCGAGGAGGAGAACGATGTGCGATTACAGTGCAACGCTGTAATTCCAGAGTGTGCCAGGTATTGGCGCACGCGACTTGCATAAAAAGACGCGAGTGTCACGCGGGTGTCTCTTTATTTCTTTCATGCTTACAGTTGCGGTTGGACTTTTTGGAAGCTACTTGGGCCCAACCCAATGCAACCGGATTCTGCGATTACGACGTGTTTTTGGTGTCGGGAGGCTCGTCCACGGTGCCGAGGATATGCGGAGAAAATACGAATCAGCACGGTAGAAAAAAAAAAAAAAAAAAAAAAAAAAGAAATTATCTTTGTCACATTTATGATGAACTAAACTAGATTTTTAAAAATTCATTTCAGTGTACGTTGACTTCAATGGGGCAGCACCGATCACGATATCCGTCGATACTAACGCGGATTACGCGTTTGATCGACGTTGGAACATAAGAATTCAGCAAATAGAGTGCGATTCCGTGTGCAGAGGTAAGCGACAGATTGTCATTATTCATCTCGAGAAACTCGCAAAGTTTTCTCTTTCAGCACCAAACGGATGTTTGCAATATTACAAGACCGTTTCCGGCACCGTCATGAGTTTCAACTTCGGCACGGCGGAAAATGTGCGAGGTACGCCTTGATCCGAACGCAACGAACCGCGTTTTGACGAGGAATCGCGTTTTTTCAGCTCCTCAAATCGGAACGCGACAAATGGTGAATAATCGTTACGGCGTGTGCGTTCGAATGGCTCTGGGATACTGCAGTATCGAATGGTCGCAGGTGGATACCCTCTCTTTCTCCGTTTCCGGAGACACGGGATCTTTTGATCCAGATATAATAGGCACGTCTCTGGTCGCGGAATCAGACGGCGCCTGCACGACTGATTTCGTGATCGTACCCGATCCCCGTGAAAACGGCGTTCTCGCTAATACGGACAGGTTTTGCGGCAACGGATTCGTAACTAAAACATGTGAGTATTTAGGATGTTCCGTAATGAATGGTTACGCGACCGAAAACAAGGCGATTCTACGTTCAGAAACAAATTGAAAATGGCATAAAATTTATTTAACAAAGTTTAGCTTAGGTGCGAGACAATTGTGTGCTATTTCATATTATCTAATATAAATGTTATTTATTTAAATAAATATCTTTAAGTAAATCTTAAACTTCATATTGAACTTCTAGCGGACTTGAAGCCGTTTGTACTTTATGTAGTTACGAACAGCGACGAGATGCAAGAGGCCCAAAACAAAGGCTTTCGACTGATGTTTCGCCAGCTGCCTTGCGCGGTTTAACAATGCACGAGCGCGAAGTACGGTTTTATTAGGTTCTACAAATACAGAGACAACTAGCAAAGCATATGTACTTACATATGTATTTATTTCTTGAGTGCGTTCTATGCAATAAAATAAAATACAATACTATAATAAAGTACAATAATTAATATATTATCTACTCAACTTCGCGCTGCCAGAATGTGAATCGACTTGTTCCTTCATGGCGTTGTACCAGTCGCCGATTTTGGTCTTAGCTAGCAAATCCTGGAAAGCGTCGCAGCCTTCGATGCTCTTCAGAATGCCGTACACCGCGAGATCGGACAAGTTGGGTTTGCTGCCGCCCATAAACGTTGTGCCGCGCGATTTAATGGCGCGCAGCCAGTGATTCGTCTCGTCGTACAACGTTTGTCGAACGTCGTCTTTTAAACGGTGCCTTTTCTTGAGTCTCTTTGCGATCAGCCACATCGCAGTCGCGCCCACGTTCACTATCAACATTCGCTCCCACGTTGGGAAATATTCCTCCCATTTGCCAACCTGTAACAATTGTTCAATCCGTATTTTTAAATACCACATTGCTTGTGTCGTAGTTTCTGCTACATATCCGCTTACCTCCGAAAACCAATTGAAAGTTCTGTACGCCTCGTCGAGTGTCCTATATACATTTGGCGAAAGTGTGTGTACGTAAATCTCATCCGCCCATTTCCTCCAAGTGCGTTCTTCACTGGAAAACAATAGAAACAAATAAGATGACAATGCCCGAGCAAGAACGTCTGCGCGCTGAAGATCAGAGTTACACATACGTTATTTCATTCATTGTTCTGTCCTTGGGAAGATTTCTGTTGAACATGAGGAAATACTTATTGATAATTTCATATCTGAATTTGCCATTCTCGTCTATCATTCCTATGCTCGGATAGTAGTCGGTTAAGTCCTCGATTGTCTGATTAGTGTCGTGCAGATGGGACGCGAGAAGGGATATTATCATGGTGCTATCGTTCAAGGGCTGATAGCCTCCCTCCACTTTTGTCAACAGAATTGGAACCTTTTTGTAAGAGGATGACCATCCAATCTCTTTACGGAGTACCGGATCCACTTCCACAACATCATAAGATATCCCGTAATAATCCAAAAACACTCTGACCTGAAATTTTTATTACATTATCCTGATGTACAAAGCTATTTGTATAAGCGCGGGTTTACTTACTTTACAACAAAAAGGACACGTTTGATACTGAAATAACGTAAGTTTCAAACCAGTTGAGTCCACTGGATACACAACCTGAAAAAGAAGAGGATACAGGTTTTTCGCCAGCAGACGTGAAGATCTGAAACGTGATTCAAGATACCTTTCGGGACGGCGTAAAAAGCGGTTTGTGTTTCAGCACCACGCTCTCCGCCTGCGTTCCTTCCAATGAGATATTTTTGCGAGCCTTGCTGATCTGATAGTACGCATAACCTGTACCCGTGATAACGCCGGCAGCAGCCCCGAGCAAACCGATCCTCAGCAAATTACGCGTCTTCGGCGGTTGCTGCACTATTGTGCAATACGAACGTAAGTTTCCATTCTCGTAGTATCTTTTATTTAACAATGTTAGTCTCTGCGTTAACCGGGTGAGTTTGTGTATCGTTGCCATTTTTAGATTTGGACACCTGTCTCTGACATAATCAATGGTACCGATCACGTGTGCCAAACTGCGTTTGTATGTTGCACACTTTAGGTAATCTGATGTAACTTTGAATGCTTTCACTTTAACTCTGTTAATTATGTAGCCCAAAGATTTGTTTAAAATGATTAAGGAATCTGCTGTTAGAAGTAAATGTATAGAACACATCGGTAGGACACCCTGTATACAAATTCACAAATACGTTTTTGATACAAAGAAAATAAATTGTCAAAGAGTTTTATTTAAAATATATGCTTTACAGAGTTTTGCGTGTAAATAGCGTTACTATATTGTTTTTTTTTTTTTTTTTTCTATTAAAAAGTTCCAGCAATTGCGTTAAATGTACGCTCTATAAATACTTACATATTTAAAATCTTATTTGGAGATTATATATATATATTTTTTTTTTTCATAAGACAATATATTTATATTAAAATATATAACTAAAGGAATTAGTTTCTTCTAAAACCTAACCCTAAGTTATAACTTTTTATCGGCAGTATTCGTTATATGTATCTATAGAACACATAATCTACATATAGAGATATAAAAATATTCTATCGTTGATTTTCATAATTATTTAAGATAATTCAATAAATATGTGTATAGAAATTTGTTAGGCACTTCTCTTGTGATCTAATATTTCTTTAAAACATATGTTTCACTGTTTCTTCTAATTATATATACTGTGGCCAATAGTCACAAGAAACATCGGGCGCGTTTCAGCGCTTCATCTTATCGAGAATTGGCACAACCATCTCGAAAGACGGTCGTTTTCCCGGATCCTCGTTCATGCAAATCCGAATGAGCTTCGCGAGATGCGGCGAAATGCCCGGCGGAATGCTCACGCGTAAATCTTCTAACGCAATCTGAGAAAGAGAAAAATACAAGTAATATCAACTTTCAATTCAACGCTCGTTTTTCTTCTCGGTAACATTTCAAATGCTATAATTCACACCTTCATGCCACACTCCATGGGCGACAGATCTGCAAATGGCACTTCCCTAGTCGCTAACTCCCACAAAAGAACGGCGAAGCTCCACATGTCGCTGGCTTCGTGATTGATATCGGCCGGACGTTTGCTCAGAGCTTCAGGCGACATCCACGCCGGTTCGTAAATCCTCCCGACTTCTTGGAAGGAAAATTTCGCGTCCGCCATGTTCACGCGAGCTGTTAGATCTTCGTCGATCTGAAACGCAACACACGTCAGAACAAATAGGAAGATTTTGTACACCTCTTATGTTCAGATACTGAGAACTCACCATTATGTGCTTACTGTTCAAATGAAATCTGCATCTGTTCTGCCGATCCAAACTGTGAAGGAACGCCATCGCCCTGGCGACGTCGAGAGCCAATCGAAGAGCACGCGCGGTGTCCACCACGACGCCCGTTCCGCCGTGTAGAAGTCGGTGCAAACTGCCGCGCGCCATGTACTGGGAAACGGTGGCCAATTGCGGCGGCTGGTTCACACAGCCGAGAACCGGCAGAACGTTGGGATGCGAGAAGATTCTCAGCTTTGGAAACTCCTCGTTGAAGTCTCTGCAAATGCGCGCGGTACATTCGCGAATGTTCAGGATCTTGGCGACGATATCGTTGTTCTGCCATCGTCCCCGCCAGGTTTCACCGCTCGGTGTGGTCGCGATATGCGTGTGCAACGACAAATCCGCCATGCTGATTCCTTTGTGTCTTGAAAGAGTGGCATCTCCTGGCAAACAATGATTTTAAAAAATATAGCATGTAACATTAAACAGTTATTATAATTTTTTTCAGAATTTTCAAGAAATATTCACGGCTCCTGGTCTTCAAACCCAACCAGCTCTGATCTTTAAACTGAATCTTCTTCAAATCTTGTCCATATTCCACCGCCAAATCTGAATAAAGCAAGGAACACATTACAATTATAAGCACAAAACTGTTAATTCATGACATACAGTGTTTTGCATACCGTGCAATCTCTTGGCCACAACACCTCTGGCTTTATCAAGGGGAGTGTCGCCGTCTTTGTTGGCAATGGACACGAGAGCACCGGCTGCGACCAGTTCCTCTCCAATCGCCTGGTCTCCCCAGAAACATGCGTAGTGCAGAGCGGTGTTTCCGTGTTCGTTTGTGACATTTACATCGGCGCGATTCCTAAGCAACTGTGTTCGCAAGCCAAGTTTTATTCGTCATCTAATCAAATAAGCGATCTCAAATCGAAAATGACACTACTATGTGCCAAATTTCTTTTACCAATTGTACTATTTCCTTGTGCCTGTGCGCTGTAGCCAGATGCAACGGTGTGTCGTCTCCTCTGTTGGTGGCATTGACACGTGCTCCTCTGTTGACAAGCAACTCGGCCAATTTCAAGTGTCCTTCTTTGCAACACCAATGAAGAGGACTAAATCCGTGATCATCTCTAAAGAACAACACACACTTATAATTTTTATATGCAAAAATTAAATATTGTATTCTCTAATAAAGAAACTTAAAAAATTAAGTCTGAATTATTGGATAAAAGAAAACCTCAGTAATCTTTTGAAAACTTAAAAGAAGTAAAGTGTTGAATCTATTAGTCAATAAATATCTACTTGCTTACAATAGTCTGAAAAAATTAAATTTTGTATAAAAATTTGTAACTTGTATTTGTGTTTCTCAAAAGCATTCATTTCAAAAGCATTTATTTTTCATTAAGAAGAACATTTTTATTAAAGAACCGTCAGCGAGAGTTTCCAGGCAATCTAATTATAGAACATGAGAAACCGCCATACAAATCTCCCGACCGAGCGCGAGTCTCTCCTAAAAAGGGAGTTGCTCTGGAATAATTACCCTTGATTCATATCATGCTCGGTGTCGTCCAGCCAGACGCGGACCTGCATGGCATTGCCCTCGCGGCACCACTGAAATATATCCTCCATTTTTCCGTTATTCCGCGCTAATAGAAATCTCGGCCGTAAACACGGGCGCGCGAGTTACAACAGGGCGACGCGACGCGCGGCACCGCGCTCCAAAACCGCAAGTTGTCATACGCTAAATATAGTCATGTTCTCCGCGCGGAGAACACTAACACACGACACAATCTTTATTACTCTGTGTATTACTCTTGAGTGACTCGACGCGTGTGTTGGTCTCTTGTCTTCATACGAATGTGGCGACGAATGTGTGGAATGTCGTATTCCAAGAGAAAGCTTTGAATATTCCGATTAATTGTGCAATTCTCATGTGACGTTGTCGCGAGGGTGACCATGTACACGACCTACTGGCTGCTCAATGGCGAACACACCCAGTGACAGCGACAGAACAAATTCAGCAACCCACCGGATCCGGATCCTATGTACAGTGGGATGGCAATGTATTTGTGTACACATACATGTATACAGTGTACAGATGGGATGCCTACCATCATGTATTTCCAACAAGAACGACGACATCTCTTGGCAATCAGTAGAGATCCGATCGACATCTTCGTGTTGGGCAGCCGAAAACACAACATCACACAACACTACGTGAATTGTGCGAAGAGAAACGCAACACCTTGGTAATTGCAAATCGATAAATAAATAACACATAATGGCTGATGAAGATTTTGATGGAGATGAGTAAGTACTAACTCGTGTATGTAAGTGGTATGCGTGTTTTTTAGCCTTCAACATGATCCAACTGTCTCAACAGGGTCGCGGACTTCGACGATGTCGAGGACGAGGACAATATAGACTTGGAACCACCTGAGGATGACGGTGAAAACATCGAGTTAATAAACAAACACGAGGCCCACACCGGCGGTGTTCAGAAGTCGAACAGAATCACCACGAAATACATGACAAAGTAATAATACACGCACACACACATGTATAACCTATATAAAGTAAAACTGCAATTAAAAGTTCTAAATGTAGCAAATGCACGTGTAAAATTTTATCTTATAGATACGAGAGAGCGAGAGTTTTGGGCACAAGAGCCTTACAGATAGCGATGTGCGCTCCTGTAATGGTGGAATTGGAAGGAGAGACTGATCCCTTGCAGATCGCTATGAAAGAACTGAAGCAGCGAAAAATTCCCATAATTATACGTCGCTATTTGCCCGACAACAGTTACGAAGATTGGGGTATCGATGAACTAATTATAATAGATCATTAAACTCTACAAAATTATTTTCCTGACACCAGTTACAAAGAGATTGGGATGTTGATGAGCCAATTATAATAGATCATTAAACTTTACAAAAAAACAATCTTATCCAGTAACTATTTAGATTTTAGCTCTTTGTTGTATAGTCTTTTGTCATACAAATGTAAAAATAAAATCTTATTCGTTAATTGTACAGAAAAAAAGTCACCAAATATTCTCATATCTTATATATAATAAATAATTCTAAACTTTTATTGGAGTATATCTTACAATTTTTTACAGTCATGTTGTTTCAATGTTAACATATTAGACGTTTGTATCCAAAAACTGTATCATGATGAATCTGCAACTATTAACAAATAACGCTTACGTTATTATTGCGCGGTTTTTTTTATTTTGCGATACGTCTATCTTATGTCCGCATCGACGTGACAGAGTTTTTGTTTACGAAGCCCATGGACGATAATAATATTCCATAACTATATAAGTGATATCGATGCCAGCGCATAACGTGATAATGTACATCACTAGCATTATCGGCAATGTGGATAATATCGAATGGGTTTTGTGTATATGAAGTATCTCAACGTCTGAAATCAAAATCTCATTTTAATGTGTTATGTATCAAGTGTTCTTTTATCAGTATAATAACAAAATTATATTTGCACTCATATATAAGCTATCATATTACTGCGTCTAAAGAATTATAAATAAGTAATTTGTGTGTTTGCCTAACACTAACTTGCATAACCGAGAAATGTGATGTAAGCGTAATAGCAACCAGCTATGAGATAAAAGGTATTTCCAACAAATCGCGCGGAGAACGCGTTGTTATTTATCAGGGCTGTGTAAAAAGAGAATTTATTTAAACGATATATGTTTATAACAACAGATGAGATACACACACACACATCTTACCATGATATATTAATAATTCCAAGAAGCGAAGTATAAAATAAGGAAATATCGCGTTCAAGTGGATATCAAATGCATATCCCCATTCAACATCTTGTATTCTGTCTATCCTAAAGTAATGGTTAGCTATGTACCTGTGTAGAAAGATTGTATGTAAGAAAAATTGCTTTCTTCATTTAAAAAAGATCTACTTGTATATAACAAAAACAGTTAAAATATAAATTTTTAAGTGCAGTTGAATATGCTCACCACAACATTGTGGTTACAAGTAAGCCAAGACTTATGTACTCAATGAAAACCATGTAGAACAAAAAATTTATACATTGAAAAAATGTGAAACCCAGCACTACGCCGACTGTGCTGACTGATACACAGTAGAAAAATGTGATTAACACAAAGAATGCAGGATCGTCTCTTGCAAATTGCGACTTTGTTTCTGTAAAAATAAGAGAGAAGAGTGTGACCATTATTGAGGGAAGAATATACACATAATTTTTTTTTTTTTTATACATAAAAACTAACACAACATACGCTTTCTGTTCTGGAAATTCCTGTATACTTTTTGCGGCGATACAAGTAAAAAGATCATTTGCCAGAGAGCAAATTCGAAGTCCATTTGCTCGAACTTGAGAAGTTTCCTCAAATATTTGTAACATTTTGTTGCAGCGCCCATACAATTGTGTCTGGCAATCGTATTGTTTTCTCATTAATCGAACGAAGTAAAAAACAAAAACAGTAATTATTCAGAATCGCAAATCATGATGAAATCACGCTCATTCGTCACGAAAGAAAGAAGTTTGGCAAGAAATCATGTGGCCATCCAAGTCGAGCGTAGTACCATCAAGATTTGCGATGTGGTTGGCGATACCAAATAATTGTCAAAAAATTGTATATATTTTTTATTTGTATACAAAAGTGTACCTATAAACTGGCATTGGCAATGAAGACGAAAATTCCGTCAGAACAGGTGACTGACATCGACTTGTCGACGGCGATGTGGGATATTTCATTATTCTTTCCTACGATATCTTCTCCTTTGTTAAACCATACAATAACGCACATAGAATTATTATCTTCACTTTACACTGTCATTTGCGCGATTCAGTTTAGGGTTATGTATATCTTTTATGTTTAATCATGAGAGCACATCAGAGAGAATCGTGGAGAGGAGAGGAGAGCAATCATTTTATTGCAATTTCTATGTGCATACTTTAGAGAACTTTGTTTTGATTGGTTTAGATTTCAATCTACTCTCCAATCTTAACGTAGTCTGATACGGGCTCGACACGTAATTGATAGATTAGAAACTAGCTTTGAAGTGGCATTGGAAACTCGCGAGAGGAGGTTTATGTTTACCTTCCATGTTGAGTCGCATGTGTATATCGACAATTTAAATTGACTTTCAACCGGTAAAACGTCTCTTCTCTCGACGGTGTGCGATAACAGCATTTTACCAGATCTGAAGAGTACTTCCGTTTCGCAGAATAATAATATATATATTTGTGCATATATATACGTAATAAAAACTATGAGCGATATGCATAACAAGATTAAAACATGGGTAAAATTAATACAGTCGGAGAAATTTCAAGACGTATTAGAGGACATCCAGGTATACTCTTTTACTTTAACGTTCAATATTTTGCGCAAACATGTGTTGATTTTTTATTGTATTTATATTTTTAGATGAGCACTTGCACGCAAGTAGACAACAAATTGAACAAGAATATTTTTAAATTGCTGTTGCACTTTTGCTGTGCAGTAGACAAGTGTAACCAATTGAATTCTCCACCTGGACAGACTGTTGCCAAATTAACTAAACTATTGTGTTCATTATTGATAGAAATACCAGATAACAACAACTTTGTCAAATGTTTGTTTACAATTGTGCGCTTCTTAATTTCTCAGAATTTATATGAGGATGCAGGAGAAATCTGCTGTTATCTGCAACCTGGAAGATTATATAATCCACAGAATGGCACACTGGATCTCTTGACAAAAGTGTTATCCTTGTGGCATGCTTCAGTCAGTAATAATATATATTGTGCTCTCACCAGTAGTACCTTACTCAGAAACTCAGAAACTTACATCAACTTAGAGACTGTCATAAAACAGGAAATGAAAATGATACTAATGACATGTGAAAATTATACAAAGCACTTGATTGTGAACATTAGCTCACATATGGATAGAATAACAAACATTGATGCGAAAACATTTTTGATAGAAGATTTGTATAAATTGTTTTTCAAATATTTGATAGAAACAAAATTGTATTTGGATAAAGATGAAAAGTATGTAATATATTGTCATGTACTTCGTATCATGTGCATGTTTTATAAAACTATAGACAAAAATAATAATTCAGAAATGTTAACCAAGTTATCCGGTTGTGTCAAGAGACTTTTGGCAGATGATGAAGAATGCCACAAATGTTTTCAGCAATTTCAAAATTTATATACAACACTTGCAGTACCTATTGAAAATTATAGCGATGTTGCCAAAAAGATAAAAGATGTTATTCTTCATAATTTAACTATTGCTCAAAAATATGGAAATACAGGAGGTCTCAGATGCAATGCACTTGCTCTTGTAGACATTGTTGAACCTGTACTTATACACTTGGAAGAATGCTTAGAGACTGACAAACACATGGCCAACCAACTGGTTGACAGTGATCTCTTGCTGGAAATGATGAATTTATTTGTACATATGAATGCAGATGAATTTTATAATAAGCAGGAATCCATCAATTGCAAATGGTGTGTGGGCAAAGTGTGTACAGTCAAGAGAGATTTATACAATTTTATAATAGTAAAATGCAAATACATTAGCTTAGTATATAAATTCTGTAGTAAAGTATGGACACAGGAAGTGTTTGTTCTCGCTAGGAAAATATTAGAGCACAACGTAAAATTTATCTTTAATGAGATGAGAGAATGTAAATGTACACGCTGGACACAATTGTGGAATACTTGTCGTGCTTTAATCTTCAACATGGGACTGGTGTCTGATTATGAAGAAAACGTCCGTTTATTTTCTCTGTTGTCTATTTGTTCCTTTCAAGTTCGAACAATCACACCTAAGGAAGATCTAGAAGATTCCAACTCTTATGTACTGAATAAACTAAGTGTGACATATCTTAATAATAATATGCACAGAAAAGCTATGACTGTAACTGCAGTATACGCCTTGTTAAGTTACGAAGAACCGAATACGAAAGCTTTCTTAATATGGGCAGTTATCAAAAAACGTGCACCTGAGGAAATTGCAAAATTAACTATGCTGGAATGTTTGAGAAAGGACAAAGACGAGATAGAAAGTGAAATAGGATTTTCAAATGATATTTCCAAGTACGATCTTATTGAGCTATGTTCGCGTGAAGCAACGAGTTTGATAGAAGAAAATGTTCCATTCACAAGCGTATCGAGAACTCTTGATGAACTTGAGAATTTAAAACCAAGTAATTACCAATACGCACGCGTGCTACATCTATTAGGACATTACTTGTTGACTTTTCAATACGACAGCTCTATTCTAAAGTATTACAACCAAGCTATATCTAATTTAAAGCTGAACAAGATAGGTCGTCTATGTTTGGAAGCCAATTTACGATTCTTTATGTTCGTGGATGAGTTAGACACAATTAACAAGCAAACTCACAAGGAAATGGAAAATACAAAGTTTGCTCTACAAGCTCGCAAAGTGTCAGAATCCAGCGAAACCAAATCACCAAATGTAGTTCCTGCTTATACTATGATTAACGTTAAAAGAGATTCCAGTCTTATGCTGAGATTGAAGGAATGTGTGAAAAAGTGGAATCAGCTATTTGAATGCAATATTGTGAGTAAACTTTGGAACCAACTTTTGTGTGTTATTATTATAAATGTTATTATATATATTATAAATGTTATATAACACAATGTAATTAAATATCAGATTTTATTGTCTGCGATAGGATAAAATCGTAAAAAATTGGCACCCAAATCTTATCTTAAATATATTAATAACAGCTGGTGAATATTCTCGACTATATCGTTATGAAAAATGTGAAGACGATATATGGATGCTGGCATATGACTTAGCAACAAAAATTAACGATAACTCTGCAATTATTTATAGTATGTATCATGTTTGATTTGCCACAATGTAATTAAAATAGAGAATATTTGTTACACATCGGATTACATTATATATGTGTATGCATAGTCACAGGTCGTTGTATCTCAATGAGGAGCTTCCGTAATCTGTCGATCGCCAAAGAGCATGCCGAGAAACATAGAGATTCTGAAGAGAAACATGTCATTCATGCCATTGCTGTCTTTTGGCTAAGTTTGGCGGACTACTACTTCGGATGTGGAAAGGTGAGACAAGAAAATTATTATTTGCATGTTTTTAGCAAAAATGCGAACAGATTTCTAGATCATCATACAAATGTTGCTATGGTCATTTTATTTCAGCACGATGAGGCTAAACAATTACTTACTGAAGCCAGAAATCTTCAGGGAATTTCATTTATGGATAATACTCCGGTATATATGTTAAGTTTAGACATCATTTTACGCAACAGCACTTTGTATAAAAGTAATATGGAACAAATGGAGTACGGCGCATACATCGTGGAAAGTATCTTTGCAATGAGACGCTTGAATGTAGATCTGTTGCTAAAAAACAAATGTAATTGATACAAACTACTTGCATTACATTTTATTTCAAAATTATTCTCGGTAAAAAAAAATTCTGAGTCTTTGTAAAAATTCAAGATTAAAAAACTTTTTACAATATTTTCAGGTGAAAATCTAGCGGAATATCTCTTCAGTTGCGATGTACTTTTTACTGCAACGGTTAATCTTTCAATGAGAATAAACAGTTTGCTATCTTTTCGTGCGATTAACCCGGATTTGGTAGGACGCTTGAAGACAGCACAGAGCTTAGGTGCGGTAATGCGCGTAGCTGAATTGCTCAAATCGTTGTGCTACATCGATCTGTCGCGTTCACAACTGAGCGATTGTGAAGTAAAGTTAGAAGGACTTGAACACATGTTGGAGATTGAAACATTTCAATCGTCAATCAAAGTCGAATCTTTCAAAATGCCGTCGACAATGCTAGCAGTGACTCCCACAAAGATCATCGATCCTGTCAGGGATATGGTTCAGTCCGACACTTCGCCAGTGCTCAACAAGAAAGACTTCGATCTGCCAAAATTCATTAAGCATGTGGCTTGCGATTGCTACAAGTGCACCAACATTTCGTACAAATATTTGGTGTTTGCCACCACGTATATCAGAGCTCAATTATACGCTTTGCAGAATCACGACAACTTAGCAGTCAATCACTTTCTTGGCGTTTTTAAAATAAGAGAAGATCTGTTTAGCTTCACGTGGCATACGCAATTTTACATTACTGATTATGTGCAGCTGTTGATCGATTTTTGTTACTTCCTAAAGACAAAATCTTCGAGGCAAAAGGAAGTAATTGATTTGATTAACTTAGCGATTAACACATGTCACAAGTACAAATTGGAGGGACATCCTGTCTACATAGCGGCTAAAGAATTAGCACTCGATATTAATTTCCAGTCGGTGTTGGAATCTCCAGACAATTTACGTATGTATTTCTTAATATTATGTGATTTAGTGTGTTTTTATATAATGCGCGTGAGCTTTTTTATACACATTTGCATATAATATTCTTGTTGTAGATTATTTGGTCACGCAACCACATGATATTGACGTGAGCAACTATGCAGAAATTCCGATCAATCCGAGTATTTGTGTCACACCGTGTGCCAAGCCTTGCGTGAAAAAAGTTTCTACTATCAAAAGACGTAAAAGAAGCCCAATGGCTTTGAAATTAACCAAAGTTAATATGGTTTGGAGCGATAATGATGACGATTGACAACATCCTATGGCCATGCGTTTTGATATTCACTGTCAGATATTGGAAATCTATATCACATGTGTAACGTGAAATATAAATTTTGGCAGTGAATATCAGAACGCAGACCATCATCTTTCAGAAGATCCGAAAACAATGTGAAGATATTGTTCTGAGTGTAATAAGTGTTCAAAATTCTCTCAAATGTGACGGTACTATATGTATCTTATATACAGCGTAATATGTAAAATAATTATATTTTTTTAATAAAAATCGGATAATTTTATAAAGAATAAGATAAGCATTAAGACCCATGTGGTGTTTTGTTTCTTCATTATGGGTCACAGAAATGATTCGACGTTCGCTGATGTGCATGCAGCTGTCGCACATACAGTCGTCCGCCTCTCGGGAGTCAACAGAAAACTCGCGCATGCTTACAAATTATTTATGATAGGGTAAAACTTGATTTCAAAATTGTCGCTTTTATTTTCTTTTCATTTATTGTAATTTATAAAGTTGTATAGATTTAACCGATATTTTATCCCAATTAAATATATTCGTCATTTGAATTCAACATGTTCGACACTTTTATTTCATTTCCTGTTTTCCTCTTTCTTAAAAATTTTTTATTATTAATCTTAACGTAAATATCACACGAAGTTTTATTGTAATAAACGCAATAGAAAATTTTTTTGGCACTGCAAAGAAAATTAACACAATGTTTATTGACAATGTGTTTTAAACAATACCACAGTTTTGCAGTAGAGATTTAAAAAGACCAAACAATTGTTTATTACAATACTTTCTTAAAAATCAACATGGTATAATAATCATATTATGCCTAGGGTAAAATTAAAAAAAAAAAAAAAAAAAAATTTTAATCTTACGAAAGAGAGAGAATAAGAGAGATACGGTTTTTTTTTTAATTTCCGAATACAATCGTGGAAAAAGTAACACAATTACCCTGTTTTATAAAGTATACACGTAAGTGGGTGATAATACATTAAGACACATAAAATCAAAAAGTTGAGAAAGACATGAGAATTAAAACAAACACAATTCTCATATGTATATATGTATATATATATATATATATATATATATATATATATATATTTTT
>QVOB01018691.1:0-15542 GCA_014839585.1 Pseudomyrmex concolor | reverse complement strand
TCTGCTAAGCAGTCCAGAACAGTTTGCTGTTACAAGTCAACGGGTTCGGTCGACTCTTTCCCCGAGCACGACGATTGCTTCCCCCGTTTGCGGCGGAGCCGACGAGAGAACGTGCGCGCAAAAAAAAGATTTTGCACTGACCTTAGTGTCTTCTCGTGTTGGAGCCGGTTTGATCTCTGATCTTTCACGACAAATCCAGCGAGATCGAGCGGTCGACGACTTCTTCTTCGAACTCTTCTTTTGGATTATTGTCTCTTTTCTTTGACTTCTCTCCTCTCATCCGGGAGATTATCATGTTACCAAGATTGATGATGTCAGTTATTCTGCTGCTCTCAACAATAGGTATAATACCAAACAGAAGATAAAGATATAACAGAACATATAAATATACTTAATAAAAGCTATAGATTTTGATAAACTAATCAGAGATATATATATATATATGTATATATAATATATATAAAGATATACATATGTAATCAAAGTATAAGCAGAATATAAAGTTAATATATAATCAACTATTTCGGCGCATACAGTATTCGAAGCTATACACTCTCAAGATGCTGCAATATTCTTATTATCTGTCCTCGTCAGGCACAAAAGAAACTGATACACTCGCAAATATGAGACATATCGCACACACGTTTCTTTTCCCTTGAAACTCAATTCTCTCTTCTCTCTTTTCCTCTTTCTCTTTCTTTTTTTAGATAATTTCTGCTTACTCTTCTATTGTTATTTATATTTTATTCTATGTAATATCACGATTTTTCTCTATAATTTCAATTTTTCTGTAGACTTTTCAGAGTTACTTTACAGAGTTTCTAAAGTTAATGTTTCACACATGTTTATTTATTTATTTATTTTTTTTTTTTTTTTGATCGCGTGCTACATATCCCTATACAGATCTTACAATATATTTTTTGATATTGATCATACAAGATCGACTATCTTGGTAAAGCGGTTGCAATTCTCTCGACAACAAATTTACTGATATTATCGATATTAACTAATATTGATGACAGTATTATTGATCGTGTAAAGTCCGTGATATTGTAATTAACAATCACTCTTGAATGAGCGAGCTGAAGAAAAAGAAAATAAGAGAGAAATTCACGCGCGCAGCATTAAAACAAATATAAATTGAAGCAAAAATGTGTGTTACAATTTATAATATGTTCAAACGCTAGCGAAATGGTTGTCGCAATTGTTCGGCGGAAAATAAACGAATCTGAACATCAATTAACCCACGCGCGATATCTTCTATCTCGTGAAACACTTATCAATTTAGACAAGTGGGAAGTGCAGGCAGGCCGTATCCGGCGCAAGCATTTGTCTCCGCTATCTCTTCTCGGGGTAAATAAACCGTAGATATTCCCGTTGCATCCGTGATACCATTCCATCTAAAAATAATGTAGATCGTTAATTAACGCAAAACACATAAATTCTCGCCTGTTAATCCTATCCGATAACGTATGTACTATTCGTGCTATTAATAACAGATAATGCACAAAATGTTGTAGTTCCTTTATTTTAGATGTTTGTGATGATTTGCTAGAAAAAGAAAGAGAGAAAGAGAGAGATTTTTTTTTACATAAAATTATTGATTTTTTGTTCAAGTATTAAAATAAATATTTTGCTTATACAATGCAGTTATACTGTCGGGAGGCTGCGAGTTGGATCAAATGCGATACGGATGTCGCATCTACAACGCGCAATGCAGTTGCGGCTACGGTTGCAAGTCAGAATACAGATACGATAGCAATGAAGATTGTAAATTAGCACTGACAGGTAATAACAAACAAAAATAACATACTTGCTCTTTTTTTATCCGTTGAGTTCGTGCAAAAACACGTTGACGACACCGTGTTTCCCTCAAAATTTCGTCATTATCGAAGTTTTTCCAAACGTTTATCTTCAAGTCGCTATCTCGGCGCACTCGAGATCAAGTAATCGCTTCTTTTCGTTGTAGGTGGTCCAACTGACATATGTTCCGGGTCGAAACCTTGTCAAAACGAAGGCTCATGTTCACAGATTTCATCGGAGCCGAAATTTAAATGCCGCTGCGAAGGAACTGGATTCTACGGCACTTACTGTGAGACACGTTAGTATCTTCTAACGTCAGCAATAAATTTTGCTAACTTTTTTTTTTATCGATTCCACACTTCTTCGATCTTTAGCTCAGCATATTGTAGAAAAGTCTTTCGTATCTTCTATCGCCGGCGCTAAGTAGGATTTGTAACAAAGCGAAGGAAGATATTTCAATGGAAGAAAAAAATAGTGTATCACTTAACATTGAAATCTCGTCATATTTTTCGAATTTCTTTTCAACATAGCAATTTTCACGACGACGCAGAAGAGAACAAGAAATTAACATGAACAATTTTGTGTGTTACAGCCTGCCCACGACCAGACAATTTACTTTTCCGGGGACAGTTCCCTTACGAGTGCGTCGTAATCTAATTCATGAATCTATGTCTTCTTTTATCTTAATCTCATTTCTAACTCAAATTCGTCTTAATATATGATACATAAAAAGAAAACGCATATTTCCACAAAAAACATATTTACACATCTTTGTACATACATAATAAATAGTAAAACAAACGAGAGACATTTACAGTTTACAGTTTCTCATTTCACGTTTTACATCCCATGTAACACACGTACACACACCACACACGCAAATGGCACGCAAATCGTCGTCGCCGAAATCTTATAATTGCGAGATTATAGGAATATAATCTCGTAATAATCTTATCATAGAACGTGTTTAAAGTAAACTGTAAAAATTGTGCCGCAATCAATTCTGCGGTTTTCATAAGAGAGAGCTTTGAGATTTCATATAGAAAGTTAAAGTAAATTATATATGTATATTTTTTTCGATGCTTTCCATTGTTTATTCATCAATAATTTTACAATATATATATATATATGCACATGATGTGTTCGATCCATGAGTTTCAGAACAAGCGCTTACTTTGCATCGTGCTTGTGTTATGTATTTTTTTTTTTTTATTTTACACTTTGTGTTATGTAAATTTCTCTCACGTATCTCTACAATAATGCCACATGTACCTCGCTTATCTTTTTTGTTTTTTTTTCTTTTTTAGATGGCAAAACTTATAAAAAACATGACTTTTTTTGCTTACTTTTTACATAAATTTTTAATTTTTATATGTCCACAGTATTCCGTTAATGCTAATTTGATTTTACAACTTTACGAGACTGCATTAGAGGAACTTAACGACACATGTGTGTGTATGTACGTATGCACACGTACATACACACACACACATACACATGATCTAAGACAAACAGTTGGCCAGTCGTAATTTCTACCTTTTTTTAGTTACAAATTTATAGTGTTACAACAAAACTTACTGCACGATAATATTATACAGCCAATTTTGAGTAAGAATACGCAGCGTAAACTATTTTTTTCCCTTTACTGTTTTATAGTTATATAAATCGATATCGCACATGTAACGATCTGCATACATTCTTTTTCTTTTTAGCAACTTTTTAGATCTAAAAAAGCAACCAAAAGTAGTTGTTTGAAAAAGAAACAAAATAAATAAATTTATATCACAAAACTTGTAAATATATTTCTCACGAAGACAGAAAGATATTATTCTAGATTACACAAATGAAGTTTGAAACTCACAATTTCATTTTTTCATTTACTTTGCTTTTACCTATTAGTTAATAACTCATTTAGTTTTATAATTCTGTTGCTTATATAATCGTTATTTGTAACAGAATAACGTGCATTTCGATTAAATGTTTATGAAAATAGAAATGTGCTACAAAATTTTTTTGATGAATTCTATAGACAATTGATTTACGTTCAGAATAATAACATTGACCAAAAGTAGGTTACTTATAATAAATTTGCATAAAGACGCGCAATATTAACTGAGGACAAAAATCAATCGTGTATTCGAGCAAGATAACTTCACGTTATTTGAAAATAAAATTATCAAATGCCTTTCTGTCTGTTTTCCTTGTTTATGAGGTGATAAAATGAGTCGTTGTTCTTTTTTTTGTTTGTTTTTTTGTTTTTTTTTTTTGTTTTTTTTTTGTATTTTTATATTCTCTTTCGGCTTTTTTTTCGATCACCATCCAGTTTCAGATTATTTATCATTATAATTACTGTTGTCGCATTAGTCTGTGAATTTGGCAAATGTTTACGATCATGCTTACATTAATAATTTCGGTAATTCGAAGTGTGTATCGACTAAAACAAATAATTATATATATCATAATTTAGATAATCAGTAATCCTGTCTCATGAGAGATGCGTTACTCTTCTATGGCACCAGGAGTACGCTGGCATCTTTCCTGGTTGAATCCGCGCGTGCCATCCGGCCCCTTTGGTTGCCTAACTACCGTTAATTTCGGGCCAGTATCTTCCAACGATATGGTACGTAACCGACTTATCAATCGCTCGGGACGTTGCTGGACGTCGCTGTTAATGACACAAATTTACTATTACGGCGTAATAATTATAGAAAAAATGTATATATATGTACAACTTTTGCTTCAACTCACCTTAATCGAGTTACATTGCATGCCGATGACTTGCCGGTACGTTGATTGGTTACTAGGACGAATTCTACTTGATCGCCCGGTTGCAACGTAGCGTGATCTCGGACCTCGCTTATATGGAAGAATAATTTCTTTCCTTCATCAATTTCGTAAGCGAGAAAACCGAAGGGGCCCTTTACCGCATCCACCGTCGCTCTTCTCTTCTTTCTGACGGCCACAATATTACAAGCATGACCCGCCGAATCAACCTGTAACTGTACAGGATCGCCAGCTTGCAAGAGCTCTCGTTTATTAGAAAGTCCCATGATTCCGAATTCGTATTCGGGTATTTCTTCGTCCTCGTTAGTTTGATTAATTTTAATCAAACCGGCGTACTCAGCCTGCTCGGGATTCGCACTTCGCAATGGTCGTACTACAGTGCCATCGAGTACGTCGCTAACCGGCGTCGGTCTGGAAATACTTCCGCGAGACACCAGTTTCACGTGATCAGCAGCTACGCAACCTCCAGAACCTCTCCCGTTACTTGAATTACTAATTGTAAATTCGACATCGGCTCCTAATTCCAACGTATTAGCGTCTCCTTCAAAGTTACTGCAAATAAAAAATCGAATATTATGTTCAATAAGAGGTTGCGACAAGAGTTTGCTAACAATTTGGAATGAATAAATTTCGTTAAATTATTGATGTGTATAAGCTCGCGATTTTTGAGTCTCTTCAAAACTCAATAAAAAAATTTTACATATTTTAGAGATAGATTTAAGATACATTCTCTTCTCTCACCTGTAGTGAAAAAATATTTCTCTATCGTGATTTACTGTCTCAATAAAGCCAAACCCATCCTTAAGGGCAGCAATAAAACCTTGACAAACTTGTCCATTTGATTTTTTATTAGTAGTTTGAATTTTTTCACCGGCAGAATTCACTAAAAATATGTCTTCAGCAACAAGTTCTTTGTTGCGTTTTACTTGAACAATAGTAAACATCACCTGTAATCAGAGTCAATATTATACACAACAGAGCAAAAATACGTCAGTACACGATCAGTCGTACTTAAAATCGGTATGTTGTTCACCTTATCACCCAATTTTGGAATATGTTTAGGGTCGCAATCTTTGGAGAAGAAAATAATGCTCTTCTGCTGGCTATAGCCGATAAGGCCAGGCTCCATTGCATTTGTATCTTGTATTACAGTACCTAATATATCCTTCTCTATAATAGTCTGAAACTTTACTGTACCGGTTGGCAAATGTTTCAGTCTAATAGCACTTTGTCGAGTATTAGAGAAGGACGATGAGGGGTCCTTACAGAAAAACAAAATACAAGTCAGAGACAGTCTGATAAATATAAATAGTGGCGATAATAAAGGATTCCTCTTTCAAAGACTGAAAGATTTCTTGGATATTGAATAATATTAGCACAGGATCACGTGTACTCACCTGTACAACTGTAAATTCAACTTCATCCCCTACACTGATTTCTCTATCAACATCAAGAATCTCATTAAAGTGAAAGAATAGTCTGGGCTCTCGTTCTACGCAACGTATAAAGCCGAATCCATCCTTAAGAGATTGTATAGTACCTTGCTCCCGTTTCTCTCCGGACACAGTAAATGATTCCGGCAATAACATTATTTCCGTTGCCCTTTTCAGCTGATCTCTGGTATCTGTTGCAATACGAAATTGCACCCAGTCTCCGTGTCTATTAAAAAAACAATCAAAGTAACATTTTAAGTAATAAATTGTTTTCATTTATGTACAACAGACAAACGAGAAAAAAATATGTAAATTTTTATACATTACCTAAGAGTAAAATCTCCTTTTTGATCTTTATCACCGAAAGGTACTTCGACCTCAGAATGATCGCTATCTCTATACCGTATACGTCCAGGTAACGGATCGTTTTGGTGACGAGCAGCAGTGCCTCTCTCCAAAGGTTTTAATACTTGACCCTTTACCACTTCGTTGCTTACCTCTTCAAATACAATCGAACCGGGCGGTAATTTTGTAATGTTACAAGCTACTTCTTTTCCCTGCAACACCAAAGTAAATCTCATGATCTTCTCATTCAAATTAGAAGGCGAATAAAAAAAAGATGTGTAAAATGCACAGAAGATATATAGTTTTCTTTTTGCTTACATTACGCGTTTGTATTATAAATTCTACATCGTCGCCTAGCCTAAGTTCCTCTTTCATCGATTTAGCTTCGCTAAAATGGAAGAATATTTCCTTGACCACATCGGCTCGCTCAATAAATCCGAAATTCTCTTTCATTGAACACACCACTCCACGATAACGAACCGGATGGGCCGGATTTTCCAGCCTTACGTTACACGCCCCCAAGTTTCCTCTAAAGTTAAAACGCATGAGAGATCGCTGCTTGTGCAATTTTAAATCAATAGCTGATCCATCTTACCGCTGATTAGTAGCAATTTGAAATGATACTTTATCACCAGCGCGCAAAGTGACATTCCCTTCGACATCGTCTTTGGTATAAGGTAGAAAAAAGCATTCACCACGATTCTCATAGCTGATGCGTCCTTGTGAATCGCCGCTCGCTTGTAACTCTGTTGTCACGTTACCGATACAGCGTTGATCACCTAGCGCCTAAAAAAAATAACGCTTGTTTATTTCTATTTCTTAGCGATGTTTCTTTCTTCACTACTTTTGTTTTTACTAACCACTGGAGCGATCTTGCTAACAGTACTTGCAATGGGCTTTCCTGTTCGTCTATCATATGTCATTTCAAACTCCACTGGATCACCAATCTTTAAATGTTCAATATTACCACTAAATTGGCTAAAATGAAAAAACAGTCTTGCCTGTCTTTCACAACACTGTATGAATCCATAAGAATGCTGTTGAACAAAAAGTGAAAATTGAAATTACTCGTCTATAGATTTCTCAAATAGTTTAGACTGAAGATGGAATGATCAATTCGTAACACTTACTAGTAATTTCTCGATTATTCCAGTTTCCCGTGTTCCTTGATTCGCAGACTGATCCTGATAAGTAGAGTTATTAGTGACTGGTTCGCTGGTATAACCAGCACTCGCATCCATGCCCGTAAAGTCAAATGAAAATCTCGTGGCTCCATTGCGTGGCGACGACTGCACAGGATAATTTCCGTAATTTGCCGTAGAATTTTTGCCGCATCCAGGAGGTGAACCCATATAGTGATCACCACTGTAGTTGGTGCCATTTCGATAATTGTTAGTTGTTGGTTGATGAGCTCCTGTGATGGCCTTAGGACTCGATATAGGCATCTTAAAATCAAGTATTGCTGGGTCAGAGTTCATGATTGGCGGCTGGAACGTTTTCCACTGAGGATTGTTGGACATTGTCTTCTCAAAACTTTTACACAAATGTGTTATTTACGTATTTAGCTCTCTTTCTCTCTTGAAAAGTTACTTAATTCCCTTTATGTCCACACTTCTTGTTTCACCACAATATATATAATATATATATATATATACTTATATTTAAAAATTTTTAGTCTTTTTCAATTATTTAAGTGTTAACATAGATATCACAGAATGGTTCTTGGTACTTTATATCTTTGTTCGCTATTATAATGTTACAAGAACTTAATGAAGAGGAAGAGTGGCTTCTTGAAATGCTGCAGAAATGCAGGCTTCTTTGTGTTAACCAGAAAGTGGAAGTAAAATCTCTTCAAAGTATCTTTTCTTTTTGTTTTTTTTAAACGCGTGTATTGTGAATTATTTTTATTCTCGAGAGTACCGCGGCAGCTCGACACACGAACTTGGCACTCTTTGAACGCAGATAAAGATATTCTGTCAACCAAGCAAAACAGTACTATCTCAGCCGCAATCACAATCACGGTCACTGTATTGGCTCACCTATCTCTTGATGATCACAAACCTTGTGTACAATATACAAATGAACAATGCAGTTAATGTTGATTTACCACTTTTAATGCAAGTACAAAATCTTAGCAATCCATATGCTGTCAATACTTTCCTTACGTATGTTTGAATATTACAACCGTTTTTGATAAATACTCAATTTAGGATACACTGGAACGACTGTGTTTTCTTTTTAAACACCAGTCATTCTTTATAAAAGAGTAAATCAAAAACATAGGAGATTTAAAGGATAAATGTTGAAAATCCTCAGATGTCTTCAATGCGTGCTGAGTCTGATTGTGTTCTTCCAATATTTCTATAGCGTTTCCTTCTTCAGCTTTTAAATGTATAATTTACAGTGAGCCTTAGTTTCAGAAGTGTCCTAAACTAACAACGACACAAGCTGCAACAAAAACAGTATTTAAAAAAACACTTAAATATAAGTTGCATATACATAGAGTCTATTTATATTATTTGAGGATTGCAAGTTTTGTACATTAAAGTATACAGATTTTAATACAGAGTATTTCATATAATTTATGTATAATTTAATTAATCATATAGAATAAATAATAAATATAATAAGTAAATTATGTATAAATTTAATTACATAGAATATTATATAATTACATAGGATTATAAAATGATGAAATAAATAAAAACAGTAATATTTACTAAAATTTTACAAGGTTTGTAATAAAAATTGAAAATTATTTTTAAAACATATAGAAAACTTTAATAAACCAAAAACATCTTAAAAATAGATTACAGAATGTGAACTGAAATTATATATACACTCTATATATATGTATAAATATTATTAATTGTATATATTTTTATCTTTGCAAATGCTTTTTTAGGCTACAAAAAATAATCCAACAACAACAAGATAATAACATATCCATTTATAGCAGTCTGTACAGTAAGACAAACACACTTGTGTATCCAATTATGATAGTTTGATATTGACTTGTATTGCAGAAACATTATTTTATCATTACATATTCCTCGCATGATTGTAAAAAATTTGTGTGCACATGATATCGCACGGTGTGCCACGAGATATATAATAAATATATATATATACATATATATATATATATGTATGATATGTGCCTGTGTATGCGTGTATTCATACATATGCATCACGCGAATGTTCATGATTCTCGTGAGATATCATTATTATATTCCTATCGATACTTGTTCCATGTGATCGCGATCGCCAAATATTATCGAATATGCTTACGCGGAACGTTCACGAAATTCGAAAAGGGAGCAATCGCGATGACGCGACGTACGACGAGCGCGTAACTCTCGCGAGTCGCTCGAGAGCGATCGAGATCCAACTCGTTTTTAAAACCATTTTGTTTTAAAAAAAACAACGCTTGGGTTTTATCATGCGCGTGTATGCTTTTTCGTAGTTTTACAAAGTTCTGATTTTTTTATGAAGTCGTGGGGTGCCTTATCTGTCGCGATGCTGTGAGGGGTAGAAATGCGCTCGCGTTGTCGGAGCCAAGCCGCCGCATTGACAAACAATCGTACATAAGAATCGCTGGGAATCGCGCGACATATATTTCTACACAAAGCTCACGATAATAGAGCTAATAAGGCTTTATGAAACTCACCACGACACAGCACAGCACTGACGACATGCCGCCATGTTGAATGTCAACATTCGCCCGTACGACCAGGATGACCGTGAGGTCGCTGTGTGCACGCTTTTGGTTCGCGGTCGAGAAATTCAGGATCTGTTCTTTTCCAAATTACTTCAATGATTTTGTTCATAATGAGGAAACATTTTATTATAAACGAAAGAATTGAAATTTTATAATTGAACTTCATCGGTTCCGGCATAAATTAAAGATTACTGTTCGCATAAACTGAATCTTTGCCTGTCCAATCACAGTGTAAAGAAAAAGAACAGACCTATAGATAAAGCTAGTTTTATCTCATTGTTAGACTAGGGGTAGTTCCGTGTACTATTTTGACAGTTAAGATTGGATCAGCGATTTGGAGCAAAATATAGCCACTTCGGCTATATTCGTCTTATTTCGGTTTATATTCGGTTTCAAATTGAAAATTGGCCGAATTCAAAACTTTCTTGTATTTGATTAAATAAATTATAAATGATTATAAAAACGATAGACTTAAGAAACATTTAATTTAAATAAGAATTTAAGGGTTTTATATATATACATGTATATACATATATACGTGCAATATACACGGATTTTTTACTCAAACGTTTTTATTCCATATGTATACGTGTGTGTGTGTGTAGTATAAATAACAAAATTAAGGGGGGGAAAAAGAAAAACAGAAAATTAACGAGAACACAGTTTCATGAAACCGGATATACACCTTTAGTCGATTTATCCATTTTAAGTAAGATAAAACTCTTGCCAAATAACAATTAGTTTATAAAGTGACATATCTCAATTATTTTCAGACTCAATTATTCTCAAGAGTATAATTTACAATGTAGTATTAGGTTTAGTAATAGTAGACAGAGTTTGTGCAGATAGAAGATTCTCTTATTGTGTTAAGTGTTTAGTTTTGCAGGTGCTTCGTTGTTGGGCGTCCTCGTATTGAACATGGCAAAGTGATTCAGACGGCGCCAACGTATATCTTCGGGATCGGGTGTGGGTGGGGCGGTTACACATTCGAGACTCAGTTGTAACGCTCGTCTAAGCTCATCGTCCTCGTCCGTATCGTCTGTGGAATTTGCTAAATGCGTAGTGTTTTTATCCGTATGAAGATCTAATCTCAACTTGAGCGTTTTGTCTACATCGTCCTCTTCACTCTGCAGGCTCATCTGCAATGCCCTTGCTAATTGCACATTCTCGTCATCTTCGTCCTCGCTTTCATTATCTCTACCCTCGACTTTCACGGGAATTATCCTTTCACGGGGTTTACTCGCTGATACTCCGGATTTGTATGAAGACGCGCTCTTGCTCGCGCAAGAAGGTTGTGGAATCTTCACCTCGCTCATCGCTAGAGCAGCCTTCAAAATGTCGTCTTCTGCTTTCGTGCTTTTGAGTGTTGCCTTTGATTCTGAACTCAGGTTACTTTTTGTCGCTACTATGGGATTTTTCAAAAGAACATCTTCTGCTGGACATTGTGGAAGTGTACCAATAACAATAAATATTGAATATCCTATTAAAACACAAATAATTTAAGTACATGATATGACATTCTTGTGTCAATATTCTTTTTATTTCTTTATATTACTTACCTTCTTGCAACAATTGAGCTAAATACATTGCAAGATAAGTGTCTGATATAAGTTGTGGTCCACTGAGCATTGAATTTAAATTAAACCATTGATTTCCAAGTTTCCTTATTGTAAACCAATGCCCTTTATAATTACATATATATGCACTCATCCGTCTGAAAATTACATTAATATTCTCTAAGAAAATATATGGGATGAGATGTAATTTTCTATAAAACATAATATATAATATATACATATATATATAAAAAATAAAAATTAATTTTATAATTTTGAAAATATGTGAATATATGTTGTTTTAGTATGTTAATTTATACAATTTTTATTATATGTCACACATGGCTTAAGAAAATTTTTATAGATAAAAAACTTTTGTAGATTCTTAAAAGAATAGAAAAAGAATATCTTATAAAACATAAAAACACATATAATCTTGAACTCGAATGTGAATTAACAATAACTTACGAAGGATCATTCTGTGCCAGTAAAGCTGTTGGTTCTGTGCTGTTATATGGTATCAGTTCTAAACCCCAAACTTTCAAAGCACTGCTAATAACTTGAACTGAAAAGTATCCACTGTCATCCATGTTTCCTGATGGTTGCTAAACATAAGAATCAAAGTTGATACAAACATTTTTGCTCAGCACTTGACAGAGACAATGCCAAGGCTAAGCATTTACATCAAGAAAATTTTAAGAAGGATCACTTTTATAATCTACATTATGATCCAAATATATACCGTTCTTTTTTTTTTTTTTTTTTTATCAAGATTGGTACCAAAATAAACATATACATACTTATATGATTACACACCCAAAACAAAAAAAACGACGTCCATGACATCGTGACGTAGTGTTTACCTCAAGGAACAGCTTGTAATCTTCACTGTCGACGCCCGATTCGGCCATCCGGATTCTCTCTTCCTCGTCCATCTGGTGACCAAAATTCGCCAGATCCACGGCGTTAAAGTAGGGCCCTTGCAATAGCGCGTTTAGACAATGCTGAGCGCAGAGGAATCCCTCTTGCTGCGAACCATCGTCGGAATATGAGTGTCTCGGATTCTTATATCTTTCAGAATAATACCAAGATTAAATTTAACATGTACTAAGACGATTTCTTTTTCTTTACCTTTTCGTGGAATATACTATCCATTGCACGATTCGTTCGTTTCGATATTATGTATGCGGAATCCGTGTAAGTCCGCTACGTGTATGCAACAATAATAACTGTAACGTAACGTTTCTCTCCCGTCAGTTTCGCCGCACAAACGTCATCCGCAAAAAATATTTTTCGGCTGTGACTACGATCATGATGACTGCACACCTCCAGAAATTTTTAGGACTTGCGCTCACGAGACGCTAGAAACTGGATTTGAGATCTCGAATGTAAAACTGACCAGTCATATTAGTCGATCGACCGAATTGTTCGAATGTCATTGGACGATTCTCTTTTGTCTCTGATCGAATTCTACAATGTACGTAAACCTTTAAGATTGAAAAAGTTTGTGAATTTAACCAATCGCAACAAAGTAAGCTAAAATTAATATTCCCATTGGTTAATCTTGTTCTCGAAGAATCGACCAATTGCATTAATCGATTGTTTGAGTTGACATGTTTTGACGTTTAGACGAATTTTCGCCAGAGAATAATGTATAGGTCTGTTTTTTTTCTGACCTGATATTTTGATGCGTTGGTAGCTTCTTCAAATTGACTACATGCTATTTAAAAATATGTTTCGTAAACCTTTGTCACTTCTAAGTTCCTTGAGAAATAAACACATTGCAAGTGCTGCATATTGCTCCGTATTGAATGACAGCTCACGTGTGTGTTCCGAAGATATCAAGCATGTCAATACCGAGCAGAAAGTCGGAAAAACAAAGTCGAAAAAAGTGAAGAAGAAAAAAAGTAGTATAAACAATAAAGAGACACTTGACATAAGTGAATATATCCAAAAACTAAATCCTGGTATGGTCGATATTTGTCTGAAACATTTGACAGACATATACAGAGCAGATAAAACCGGTACATTATATTTGATTGACAGAGAAACGGCTGTGAATTATGTTTCTTTGATTAAAACCGATCTTCTCAAGAACACGTGTTTCGTTGCGGAAATGAATCCCGGTTTCGGCATTTTAACGACAGAATTGCTGAAAGCAGGCGTACCTTTGATTCACCTGTACGAAACAAACAAGGAGTTACATCACGTGTTAGATATCGTACGCAATAACTATCCCAACAGATTGGATCTGAGACATTTCAATCTTGCTAAGATAGCTCAAGTATTTTATGTAGATAAAATAACAGGCACCAACAGAATGGAAGAGATATTGCAAGATATTGAATATAAGATCTGGGAAGATGAAACCTCCATGCAAATACTAGGTATAATAAAATATGAAAAATTTTTCAATCAACTCATCAAAAGTCTACTCTATCGCAATTGCTTGATGACTCATGGAAGACCAGTCTTTTACATTGGAGTACCTCCATCCATGTGGCATGTTTGTATCTCATACATTTAATATTTTATCTTGTGTGTGAAATATTATTTATCAAATATATCGTTAAGATTTTCAATTTTGTGATATTTCAGAAATATACCTGTGATAACAAAAATCTTAGAACGTACACCGGTCTAAAAGTGTTATTTCAAACAATGTTTGATTATAAAATTCTAGGAACATTGAAAAGAAAAGCCTTTTTACCTTGGCCAAAGAAAAAGAAAAGTGTACAGAATATAAGTTTAGAGATGAAGTTGGATTATGAAAACATTTATGTGATAAAACTGGAACCAAAAGTGAACCTCTATTCTTACTTGTCACAAGAAGATTGGATAACATTTAGTTACTTTGCAAAACACCATTTGCAAAAACGCAGCAGCAGAGTAATACCGGAATTAGAGTGAGTATGAGATAGACTTACAGAGAATAGTTTTAGTGGAGCATTTTATGAGAGCAGTCTTCAAAGATATACTGAGATTAATAATTAAAAATATCTTGTGTTACTAATGTTATGTAATAATTGTTAGCAAAGAATTTTTTTAATACATTGTAATATTTTATCTAAGTATCTTTCCTTAGAAAGTGGATACCCGGGTGTGGAATTAAATTAATAGCAAAAGATTACACAATATTTACACAATTCGGAGAATTAACGCCAATACAGATTATGGAACTTTTCAAAGAATTCAAATCATGGGCGGAATACAAAGACAGTTATTTCCTAACTTCTATGCAAGACTCTTTGAGTGTCCATAACGAACTGGATTTCTTAGAAATTAATAATTTAAAAGCTGATGAATGATCTTGTAATATATATTTTTCGGAAATATATGTATGTAGGTAAATAAAATTTTTATATTTTATATATTCTCGAATATTGCACAGAGTATAAAACAAAATAGATATTAAAACTGAAAGAGCCTCATCAATTTTTAGTAGTTTATAAATTAGCAATTTGCCTTTTATACATTGAGCACACGCTTTTGCATATATTCGCACGGAGAAACGCGTAGCGTATTGATGATGAGAAGGATTTTCGCTCTGGTTAGTGCTTTTTCATTTTCTTTTGTTTGACAGTGGTTAGCTTTGAGGTGTTGTAGTAACGTTACTCGAACGCGGAGTAATTGAACTGAACGTACGCTCGAAGGAATCTTACAACATCTCTCAAGTTTAAATTGGTATGTTGCTCAGAACTAGTGAGAAAGAGTACATATATCTATATTGTCATAAATGTATGGAAAAATACCAAGAAGAGTCAGAAACAAACAACATGTCAATTAGTGTATATGTATTGCAATGATTGGACTATTTTGTTTACTATTAACTTGTACATAGAATATACATATATCGCAACGTACATCCACACATATGTGTATACATATATATATATATAT
>QVOB01018687.1:0-20891 GCA_014839585.1 Pseudomyrmex concolor | reverse complement strand
ACTATATAGATTATAATAACCGTTTTACAATTTTAAAATTCCGAAGTTGACTTTTGGCCGTTTTTGCCTGTCTCCTGGCCCAGTGTGCGACGGTATCGCGAAGTTCTCTCGCTACCGAAAAGAAAGAAGAGAGAAAAGTAAAACGCATTTCGACGCATCTTGCGAAAAGTATTAAAAGATAAGAAAAAGTTACAGAGTCAAGAAGACAGAATAGACTTTTTTCACTTTAAGGATCAAGAAGTTGTCTGTGTGTGGATTATTTTTTATCAGATGTAGTTCAGTTATTGTTTTATTTTTTTTTGCATATGCGTCACAACAGCGTACACCTGAAATCAAGCAGAAATGCGCGAATACTCGAGACTAAATCGAAGAAGACACGGTAAAGGACCGTGTGGAACAGGGAGAGGAAGAGAGGGATAGTTCACGTACGTGTATGATACGCGGGGGCGGATGAGAAGGGCGCGGAAGGGTGGGTTCTTGACGGCGAGCGTGGCGCCACCTCGGCAGAAAGCGGCGGAGGAGCGAAACTTTTTGCCGAAGGCGAGGGTGCAAGCGAGAGAGGAATCCGTTCGTCACGTGGAGGCGCGACGAAGAAAAGACGACCGGAGCGACCAGAGGGGGTGAAACGCACGGGAGCGGAAACGAAAGGTGGTGGTAAGGTTGGTCGTCCTGGTATCGACCGCCTGAAAAAGGGGTGGATTTTTCTATCCCTGGGCGGAGGACCCGCCGTGTAGGAGGACGTGTTTCCGAGGACGCGACTGGGCCCATCTCGCGACTTTTTTCACGCCGGGAAAAAAAAAAACTAGTTTTGTCTCGGAGTTGGTCTCACGTTGCATTTTATCAGACGCGGCATAAAAACGCTTCACTTTTTTACTTTTTTTTTTTTTGTTTTTAATCTCATGAAACAATCCTAAAATTCGTAAAATATTAAAGCACTCGCCGGAAGGTCTGAGTAATTAAATTCAAAAAGTAGAAAATTAAAAAAAAAAAAGATTTAAGCAGTTATAAAAACTACGTTTCGTAAATCGCCGGAAACTGAATAAAAAAAAAAAACAGCCGCAGTGAGAAGCCAACGTAATATCATCTGATTAAGTTTACCCAGAGAAGGCGTTTGGAATCAAAACGCGTTCCGTACCGGGCTGAATCTAATCGCGTTTCCAGTTCGCGCTTCCTTTGCAGATGTTTCCTCCCGGGCTCGCGATTAAGCGCGTGATTTCGAGGAAGTCACTTAGCTCGAATCAATCTGAATACGAAGAAGCTCTGCGTGGGAGCGTGACGGAGTGTCTTTCTAGGAAAACGAATTAGACGATGAACTTTGGGGCGTGCAGACGGCTCGGCGACGCGACGCGACAATCTCTCGCTCGTTGTGGGCGAAGCGAGGCCGAGCAAAGTTAGGTCAATTCGTGGCGACTTGACGGCGAAGACGATGAAGAGAAGGAGAAAGAAGAGGAGGAGGAGGAGAAAGGAACGGGGGGATTGTAGGAGAGAAATGGATCCTTGGGGGTTTCTCTGCCACTTACTCGCCCGGAAGCTAATTGGCCCGAATCGAGGGTGGCTTTTCCATCATCCGGTTCGGGCATTATGGCCGACTTGCACGTAACCCGACAAGCCAATAGCAAGCCGGCTGGATGGTCGAGCGAACACGAGGAACTCCTTTAGACCGTGTTTCTTTCTTCCCTTCCGCGCGAATTCGTGCCGATTTTCTTGTGGCTTCTCGTTGCTGCTCGATAAAATATGACGAGTGTCACTGTACGTGCCCCGTCCGTTTGATCGACCCCGCTGAGAGAGAGTGAGTCGAAAAACATATACGTTTACGTTTCCGACGACGAGAAATATTTCTTTCTCGCGCGACAATATCGTTTCCCGGCCTTTTCGAAACAATTTTTCAACACGGAACGTCTTCAACTGTCGACTCTAATAACACTTAAGACACTTCAACAAATGAATACACTAGCTCCGGTGAATTTATTTCCGTCCTACACGTCATTTATACGAGCGCGGTCTTGGTAAAACTTTTATTCCCGACCGCGTGATGTATCGCGTTTTTATCGGTGTCAAGATGATAAGCGGCGAAAAAACTTAAGCGGATTCGGAGCGAAGAGAGAGAAATACAAAGTGCGAATGTAAAATCGTTCGCTGCTGCGCAAGCCAATGTGTATCGAAGCCGATATATTCAATTCCGGTTGTCCTCCCAAGTCAAATTGCGCAGAAATTCCATGGACCGAGCGGATCGCGATTGAATGGATCCACTGTGCGAGGAAGAAACGATAAAGATTATCGACTTAACGCTGTTCTTTGATCGCTGAATGAAAGATACTGTCGCCAAGCCGCTGTGATAATTTCTGATAAACTTTGCGAGTCCGGTTCTCGCCGAAGAGAAAAGGAAACAGAGAGATTTAGTCACTGCTCTCCGCGCAATGAGAGAATCTTTTCTCGTTTTATATATTTCAATACGCAGAAAATATCTAAAGAAATTTACATACAAAACACATTAAATTAACGCTTGTGTGACCCGATTGAATCAACTAATTACTTTTCAGTAATTTTTTACGAAATGACAATTCTTTAACGATTAAAAAAAAAGCGCTCTTCGAATTTACAGAGAGCGAATCTTGGAAATAATGTGGAGGAGACACAAATTGTATATGTTTGATGTGGACTTATCCGTATTTACGTGAGAGGTTACTTAAGCGGGAATCTTATAGAAGAGGTACGTGCGAGAATCATCCTTTCCCTTGATTTCCTCGGTGGTTGATACGGCGGAGAAAAAAAAGTGTCGAGGGAGGGAGGGGAGGGGGGAAAACGTTAAACGGAAATCGGGCTGCTTACAGACGGCCGCGTGTATAAAGAAGCGTCACTTCTTCTTTTTTTTCTCTCTTCTTTTTTTTCTCTCTCTCTCTCCCTCTTTTTGTCTCTTTCTTGCCTGAAGGATGATAGGGAAAAAAGGCTCTTTGACGGCAAACACGCGGTCGCGGTACCTCTCGCGCGGAAATACGCGTTTGTGGAAAAGATGGGAAATCGCGCGCGCGCCGCGAGGGGCGTTGGACTACAAGTGTGAAATTGCCGGGTTGATGCTCGATGTGCCGTGAAGCACAGTGAAAACGTCGAATTTTTCCTTTCACCGAGAGAGAGAGAAACGTTCTCTGAATATTCGAGAGGTTCTGGGAGGTTCGAATATCCTACGACGACGCGCCACGGGGCGAAAAACCGCGGTGCCGATAGAATCGCGGTCTCGTCGACGTTGTTCTTTTGCAGCTGTTTGCATATCGCGCTAATTGCACGGTGCTCGAGAAGAATTTTACGAGCGGCGCCTCCAATCCTTTGAGATCTTCGAACACGGGATGTACACGGGCGGGATATAAAATGAAACGCAACGCGGACACACGGTGTCTCGCAGAGAAGTCCTCCGTCTCTCTTATCGCCGTGCGCGCGAAAAAACAAGATAAAAATTCGATATAACGATTGTTTTCTTTCTCTCGCCGCTTGTTTCAATGACGCATTCAATTTCGGGATCGATTGATCTTTCATTTCTCGTTTTTTGCCTCTGTTCTCGACATTTTAAATGACAAATCAATTCCAGGTTTTTTTTTTTTATATTTTTATGTTGCGCTTACGTTGTAAAAATAAAAATACAAAAAGAGAAATGAATTCTCCTCGCACACGTCTATTAAACTAAAAGTATCTAAACTTTCTTCCAACTTTTCCCGTAATAACGCTCACTGCGGTCTGGCAACAGTATCACATATCGATCTCTCTCGTCGTGTCGGACGTATAGAACCTATATACGATTCGATATAAATATAGAACGTTAAATATTGGCTAAAGACTAGATGAGCCCTATACACGCGTGCGGCGTTCGCCGGGAACGAACTGTTTCTCGCTGAGCCAGCGAAGCTTCCTCTCGTCTTCGGTCGTCTCTGCTGCTCTTTTTTTTTTTTTTTTTTTTTTTTTTTTTTTTTGATGCCTCAGCCCGGTGGATTACGCTGACCGACAATGGTGCTGATTGAAACCGATTATCGGACTCTCCTCCTCTCATCTTCTTCTTTTTTCTTTTTTTTTTTTTTTACTTCAATCCCGTCGCGGCGACAGCCGTCGGATTCGTTTCCAGTCGAGGTGTTACGACCCTGTGATTTCGTCGTCGCAGGGTCAAACGTAAAAAAAAAAAAGAGAGAGAGAGAAAGAGAAAGAAAAAAAAACAGAAACGTCAGAGGAGAACGGAGAAGAGAAGCGGAAAAAGAAAGAAAGAGGAGGAAACGGAAGGCTGAAAGCTCGGCAAAACTAACCCCCGGGATCCCGTTGTCTGGCGGCGACAGCCACCACCCCCTTCGTCGTCGTCGTCGTCTTCGTCGTCGTCGTTTTCAGAGCAGGCTCATTGTCCCGAAGAAAATACGGGAGCCGGGCCCGCGCGACCGCGCCGAGGCCACCCTATCTGGTAATCGCGCGTCCCTTCGTTTTTTTGGAATACGAATGAGGGCGCGCGAAGGGATACTGCTGACCGTCGTCGCTATTTTTCCCGTCGAGAACACTGCGGTTTTAGAGAGAGAAAGAGAGAGAGGACCGCGCGCGCGGAATACAGAATGCACCATCGATTACATCGGACCGCGGCGAGCGGAGATATTGCAAATGTATCCTGAAGAAACGCATTAGGTGGTCTCTTCCCCCTTTTAGACGGGCGGTCACTCTGTATGAAAGCACATTTTAACATATATCTCACCGCTCTATAATCTGTCGGATTATTCGGAGACGCGTTGGAATCCTAAAAAATAAATGTCTAATATTTTTAATTCTTCGTGCGCGACGATTTTTTCGACACGTGTGAAATTCTCGGCAAGTCTTTTTTTTATACACGTGAATACGTCGCTGTATATCATTCGGATTGAGCAATTTCTCGCGTTGTTGATTTATTTCTTTATCACAGCGGCGGATATAGCGGAACAACCGGACACACGCAGCGAACACACGGAATAAGTTAAACGCAATTGATTAATGCCGTAAAAGCGGCTACGCCGAGAGTACATGACACATCTCTCTCTCTCTCTTTCTTTCTTTTTATCTCTCGCGTGAAATGTGCAATCCTCTTTTGATCATATAACGTTTTCGTGTCACGATCTCGCTTTCTTGATTTTATGGAAGAAATGGAATTAAATGGCCGCGTCACGTGAGAAGCATGTCGACAAACACGCATGACGTATTCCACCTCTGGGACGCATTAAACTCCGCTCGGTACTTCGCTCTATCATCCTTAAATAAATCTAATTTATTAGCGTTAGAGAGAGAACCGGTTCTCTTTTAAACTCAACAAGCTGCGATTTATTTATTTTAATTGTAGACCAAAAAAAATTGTAATTTTCTTTTCTCGTCGCGCGTTTCAAGCTGTGTTAAACTTGATCCGTGTTTAACAAGTGTCGTATTTTTTTAATTTTTTTTTTCGCTCGCCATTACAATTTCTAATGAACCGTTATCGATAACGTTGACATCCCAAATGGGGACGATTATCGGTTTAGAATACGAACGTTGTGAGAATAGTGTTAACGACTCGTCGGGAGAAACACACGAGGATGACAGGGCAACAAAACGACTTTCGGAGAAGAACCGTTTTCGGAAATCGTAAATATGGATAGCTCGCCTAGTCATAAAGGAGATAAATGACGAAGGGGCCGCGCAATAATCGAGAATTAACGCGAGTGCGTTAAGTCTCGTCGACATTTTTTTTTCTCAGACCAATCCTCTCCAATTTTTTTCCTCTCTTCTCCTCCCAACATCAAATTATCGGTCCCGGCTATCTCTGTGACCTCCGAAGAGGTGTCTTGCGGATAACCCGAAAGTTCACAGAACGTCACATATTACAATATCTGTCTCAATAATTCGAGACTACGACGCCGCGTAATGCGCGCTCGCTAATTAACGCGTCAACATCGGAAAAATATCCGAATCTTTTTTTTCTTATTGCCGATTAGGTTTTTTTTTTTTTTTTTATTCCCGCTATTACTTTACACCCCGTTTAGACGGAGGAAGAGGGAGGAGGGGGAGAAGAAAAGGGGACACTGTTGCGTGTTTACGTAACTTTGTTTTACGTGTATCGCGATACGCAAACATCGCGTGTAAAACACATAGAAGAATTTGTGTAAACAGCTTGCCAAACCTCTCTATGACAATATAAAAACAAAAAAAACAAAAAAAACAAAAAAAAAATCGCAGAGCGTTCCGCCGGCGGACAAATCCCTGTCGTCCTCGGTACATCGTTAATATAACGCCGACCGAGCAAACCGACGGCGTACCGTACCGGTGTATACCCGGAAGCAAATTTGAACACGAAAATCGGTAGAAAAATAGTAGGCGATAGTGGTGGCGCGTCGATTTTTAACTGCCGCCCGCACACACGGGAAAAAAATACGGTTGGTGTCCGCGCGCAGCCGCCAGAAAGCGCAAACAGATACGCGCGTGTTTGCGGAAGCGTCTCTGTCATACAGAGTGACGCCGTGTGTCCGCGGAGCAGCGACACAGAAGGAAAAAAAAAAAAAAAAAAAAAAAAAACGAAGAAGGACGACGACGATACGTCGGTACGCCATCGGGAAAAGAAGAAATGTTCCGTGCAAACACGGCAGCGGCTCTGTCTCCCACAGAGGCAGTAAGTAAGTTGGTTAAGCAGAGGTCCTAAAACATTCAAACGACAAACAGTAAGGAGCCCCCTTTCTTCCGTTCCCCGGTCTCCTCCGTGTTCGGCGCGCTCGTCGTCGTCGAACGTCCATTAGTAGAGTTTGCGCGGCGGCGCCTCTGATGTCCCCGTCGAGATCGTCGCGCGCGACGTGTCGGGGCCGTAACACAAATTTCTACCCTTGTCCGTTCTTTGCGGAAGGATCACGCAGAAATTCTGCTTCCTCGAGAGATGGAGAGAGAAAAAGAGAGAGAGCAAAAGCAACGGCGAAAAACACGCGAGCTGACGAGCGTCGAGCTGATGGTTGCGTGTAGTACGCGGTGACTCGCTCCACTTGTCGCGCTCAAGGACCCGCGCGTCGCTTTCGGCGTAAAGTGGCGCCTTTTTATAGGCCGCTCTAATTTGCAACAGATGCACCACCAACGACGTCGTCGTCGCGACGCCGAGATTCCGACCGAGGTGGTCTCGGGGGAAACGGATTTTTAAGAAACGTTCTCGCGCGCGATTGCCGCGCGGGAACATCTGTTCCGCTTGTCAGCTCGTTAGGTGTCCGCAATAAAATGATGTAAAACAAAATGAATCTCTGCGTGTGTGTGTGTGTGTGTGCGCGTGTGCGCACACGGTCGTTAAACTGATTTACTCCCTCGTCTGTGTCTTGCGCATTGAAGTTCCATAACGTCGCTGACACTTGCGCGCAACTAATCATGTGTGCGACCTTTTGCTTCCGAAGATAAGATAGAAGAGTAAAAAAGCGATCGTGTAAATTAGAAGCGACATTTGTAGCAAATTAAAGATCATATTCGAAAACACACACTCGGCGTACGTGGTGGTGGAGAGATAACGTCAAAGTTCGTTATGGATGAAAGCGGAAGACGGGAATCCGCGAATCCCGATGACGTTCCGCGCATTCGGCGATTTCGGTGGCGCCAAGCTGGCAAAAGGGGTAAAGAAGTCTGGGGAGACGGTCGCGGGAAGAATGAGGGAAGACGAGCGGCGGAAGAAGGAGAGGGCGCTCATTATGTTTCGGTAATTAGCCGAATCCGACGGGTGTTTTCAATTTGCTCAAAGGCGCCGCTTGTGCGCATGGCCAAGCCCGTTGCGTGGGCGCAAGCGCCCGCAACCGCCGAAAAAGACGAGACGGCAGAGAAGGGGAGAGAATCGCGAGAAAACGAGGGAAGACGAAGAAAAAAAGAAGAAGAAGAGAAGCGCGCAGGAACGGGGGAAGAAGGGAGCGTGATTCGCGTGAAGAAGAAAAACCGGGCGCGAGCGCGCGTGTAATCTACGCGCGCATCGCACGAGAGTCAAACGGGTCGGCTCGAAGACGCCTAAGAAAGCGAGTGAGAAAGAGAGAGAAAGAGAGAGAGAGAGAGAGAGAAAGAGAAGGATGTTTTCTTCAGCGAGGAGGGTTGAAGCGCCGGGACGTTTTTCTGCGGCTCGGGTTTCGTGAAGAGAGCTCGTGCGAAGTTTACAGAACGCTGACAATAAGAGCGTGTTTCATCTAGCGTTATCAAGCGTCTCTTTTCTCTCTTACCCAAGTTTCTCCTTTTGAAAGATTTTACCCGCGAAATTTTCGTTTACTTCAAGTAATTTTTGGATTTCTATTTTAAACTTCTTGTTTTCTGAGCTAACAATTAAAAAAACAAAAAATATAACAAACAAGTGAAAACTTGCTTGTCTGAAACTTCGCGATCGGTAGAAATCCGAAAACGTCCGATTAATGCGTCCGAAATGCAACGCAGATGTGACGTGTATTATCAACGCGGGTGAACAAACGAAGCGAAAGAGTAACTTACAACGACCGATGACGGTCGTCGGTGGCGATGTGCGTGGCAAAATTGCTCGAGTGCATTATGGCCGAGGCCCGGAGTAGACAAAAGGCGTCCGGGCAATTTAACGATTGTCGGCTATCGTCACCCGGAGGTGACTCTGATAGAAATTATGATTGGCGGATTGATGGCCGAGGACCGTCGAGAATGGAGCGAGGATGGGGGAGATAGATAGGGAAAGAAGGGACGACCTGGAATTGTGTGGAACGAGCGGACGTGAGCGAGTGGCTCGGCGTTAAGCAGGAAGCCGTCCCGACGAAGCAGACTCATTAAAGCTCCGTCCTACAGAGTCCCTTCCCTCGGGTCATCTCTCGTCGCTGATGGCCACTGGCCCTACAGATTGCGTTTTATCATTTCAACTCATTTTTCAACATGGCCACCTTTGACGTCGATGAAGGACGATTCGCCTCACGATTGCTCCGTGGGAATCTTTATTTAAGTCGAACGCACAATCTAGACTTATTAGAGAGCCTTATATAATGTCGACCGGTTACTTCGAGAGAGAGAGAGAGAGAGAGAGAGAGAGAGAGAGAGCGCAATTAATTTAATTTATGTGCCTGTGCGCGTAGCCTCGCGCGTCTCGATTAAAACTGCGTGTCGTGCAAAAAGACACAAGTAGAAGACACTTTAAATTTTAAATTGAATACAAATATTTTTAACTCGTACGTGTTTGTGAATACAACGCTAAATTAATTTGTATTTCAAACACTTTTATATATCATATCGAGAAGCGCGCAGAGGGAATATAAACGGTCAGAGGCGGATTCCGCGTGCTAGAGTTTTCTTGAAGAACGAATAAGCTTCAGTAAAAGAGGGCGGACACGTGTAAACGCTCACCGCCACGTGCATCAAAGGCTGCACTTTTGCGATGTCGGCTACGAGGATGCTATCGCGTGAACGTGTGTGTGTGTGTGTGTGTGTGTGTACGTGGTAAATGTACGTGCCACAAAGTAATTAAACAGCCGCTGCTCGAGCCGCAGCCACTTCGCGCATTCCGAAGAACCTCGCAGTTTCGTCAAGAAAATGCAAGACATAATGACGAGATTTACGCTGCCCGGCGGGGCTGCCGGCGGTTCTTAATGAGACACGCGCGAAGAAATGACAGATTTTGTTATAATTAAGCGTTTAAACGCGATCGGGCGCGATAAGATCGCGCGCGCGCGCGCGCGATTTTCTCGGAGTCTCTCTCTCTCTTTCTCTCCTCTTTTCCCCATCCAGTTAGCTGCATCCAGCGAGCTCTCTTCGCGAGCGGACTTTATATATTCTACGCGAAAGATCCGGATAATAATGTAATTTACGAGACAACAGCTGGGGAGAGATAGAAAATGTAAAATTTTTGCTGTAAACATTATTGACAAGCCTACTTGCTTGTCTTTGAGATTTACGCGGAATTTGTCAGTGAGACGACGAGCAAAAAAAGATGGAAGAGTAAAAAAAAATATATATATGCTGCGATCTAAACTCGCGCGTAATTACGATATGGAAACTTTGAAGTTCAGATAGTTGGTATCACGTGTCATGTCAGTGACAACGTGACGTGACATAGCGAAGGGCGCTCGATTTATGGAAACAGGAAATTAATCGTCAGAAAAGGGACAACGTGGCGCGGAGAGTGAAGAAGATAATCCGATCGTCCGGGCTACAGGTCGAGATCGTTTCTTAGGTGGCTACTCAAAAAGACAGATACGTCTCCTTCTTTCTCTCGAAGCTCCACGCACCTCCGGTTCCTCCTTCTCCTCCTCCTTCATCTTCTACGGAAGATGATGGCGTGCTATATAGCCTCCGGCAACGGTTCGCTGCCTCCTCTATTTCTCTCTCTTTCTCTTTTTCTCCAGACTATCCGAGTATGAACGGCGATGCTCGAGAAAGACGAGGAAAAGAAGCGAGGGAAGAGAGAGAGAAAGAGAGAGGGACTAGCCGGATGATGGATTCGGAGGGACGAGAGAGAGAGGGTGGAGAGAGACAGAAGGAGAGAGAAGAACGATAGATGGTTACCTTGGTAGGCAGATATAATGTAGCCAGCTGTAGGCAGTCGGTAATCACATGTTTGTTTAACCTCCAAAACCCCTCATCTACGAGGTCTCCCCCTCGACCACCCTAACGGGCCGACGGGGCCTGGGCCACCCCGAGCCTTCGCCAAACAAAGATGTCGTGTCTTCTTTCTCTCTTTTGCTCCTCCGTCACGGCGAATCTTCTTTTTTTTTTTTTTTTTTTTTTTTTTTGTTTTCTTCTCAACCGATCTGAGGGGATCGGAGACGAAGAGAGCGCGCCGGTGACGGATGACCTCGGTCCACGCTGCGTATTTAATGGGGTGCTTCGCGCGCGCGCGCTGAAGCGTCGTAAAACGCAAGGATTACGAGCGTTTTTCACGCATCGCGGCGCGACAGCGTGCGGCTCGATCTTATCTCGGATTTTTCACGGAAATCTGTGAGGAGAGGAATCTCGAGAAATTCGAGGGAGGAGAATCTGGCAAAATTATCTCTCTCTCTCTCTTGCGCGCGCGCGCGCGCGGGCGTTGATATATCGTCCGTTTCGCATCCGATCGACACGCGATGAGGAAGCGGCGAGCGGAATACTCAAGATCGATACTCGATAATCACGTGGTGTGCGTGAGCCACAACATGATAGCGCGGAACGTTACCGCGGAATAGCAGGATTGGGCTTGATCCGCGGCGGGCGGCCATAATGTAGTCATAAAAGTATTCCGCACGACGAATTTGCAAGCCGGGATGGATCGCGGCCGCGCGAGTTATCATCGCGTTTCGACCGCGTGCATATATGGAGCATATAACACTTCGGTATAAAGGGCCAACGGAGGATCGTTCGTGCGGGAACTACCGTGCGCTCGTTATTATTACAACCGGTACGTAATATGGTACTCGCACCTTCTACACGCCGAGAATACCGAGGTGCGAGCGACGACGGGAGAAAGTCGCCCGTGGGCCAGCGCGAATCTTCCAATTTGAATAAATATGACGGACGAAGTGTTTCGACTCCGTAACCTTCGCGAGCGAGGCGTAACGTACGCTCCTCCCTTGCGCGTCAATTTGTATGCAAACGGCGTTGTTGAAGTTTGATATACGCCGCATCGCGTGATACGATGGAAGAACTTTGACTTTATCCCGGAAAATTTGACATTTTGATGTGAGAATGTAAATTGTATCTGTGTGGGCACGTGTGTTGGTTGCGATTGTCGTGGTATGCGCAGTTCGCTAATTAATTAAAAATCTGGCAGAAAAACAGTCGTTTCGGTATTTGTAACGGATCAAGATGTGATTGGCTTGACGTCAGCAAAAATGTGGAGCGCGCTGTGGAGCAGCTTAGAAACCAGCGGAAAGTTGGGCAGATTTCTATCAAAGCGAGCGCGCAAAAAGATAACTAATTGAGGCGGGGATCCTCGGCGACGTGCGGAGCTGATTAAATCTGTGCTAGGCATTTTGCAAAAAAACAAACAAAAAAAAAACAAAAAACAAACACCGATGTAAATTTCCATCGACACGGTGTGTATGTGTGTGTACAGGCCCGGCGTTTCAGGTGACCAAGAGACTTACACGACGACCACGACGAAGGGTTATGGGCGCGCGATCGTGAGCGGCTCGAAGGAAGGCGGAGCACCCTGGCGCCATGTCGCAGGGGGTCCGTGGTTACCAGCACGAGGAAGAAAGACCGACGAGCGTAGCCCGTGAGAGAAGCCCACGACGCTGCACGCCACTAACCGGCTTATGTATCCGTGACACGGTGCCGGGCTCACCAACACGCGCGCCTTTCTTCCTCTCGTCCCTTCGTGCCGAGTCTGAAGAAGGCGACGACGAAAGCCTTGCGCCAAACACGAAGCCGTTCCGACTTGAACACACGCGCGCGCGCACATACACATACACACGCACACATCGACGCACACCGAGATGGTTATTAACCGCGGACTCTATCGCTGGAGGTGTGCTGATGGAGGCTGAGATTTGTGATTTAGATGAGCTCGGGCTCTGGGCACAACCAGCCTCCGATTTCTAGCTTCTCTCCCTTTCCTTCTCGTGAAGAGATTCATCCTTATCCCTCGGTCACGAAGCTTTGTTTTAACTGTTCCAAGTTTCGGCCGGCCCTTAACTAGCTGCGACCAGGTATACAACGACCTAGGGAGGAAGAGGGAAAGAAGGAGGGCAGACACAGACTAAGAAGGAGAAGAAGCCGCGACGATACAGAGACGAGTATCGCGTTGGGGGTTCTCCAGAACCTTGGAGGAAAAGGCTTCGCTTCTGAATGTTGTTTATGTGAAAATATGAACGCGTCGATTGTTTTATTCTAACCCAAAGGCAGGGAGTGACGTTCCTCTTCTTGATTTTCGGATTAACGAACAACAGGGGCGATGTAGTCTGACAAAAAATCGTGATATATATAATCCGTCATATAACGTCGCTCTCTCTCTCTCTCTCTCTCTCTCTCTCTCTCTCTCTCTTTCTCACGGCGATTGGTATCAGTGTCGAAAAGAAAGGCAGACATAACTGTTATTGGATTTGCTAGTCATCGAACTACACGTGTTGCGAAGACTATATATCATTTGTAGATTGTAAATCCCCGACGCTACCTCAGTGTGTCCGCCTACACGCTCGTTTCATCAAATAACATCGGCTAAATGTGTGTAGACCGTCTGTCGCTTCACATCGCGAGCGATCGCGCGATATAAATTGCTCGTTTTACAAAACGAAGAGCACGGCGAGCCATGCTCTTCGGTAACTACGCGAAGAAGAGGGGAAATGTATATGAAAGTGCGAATACATTATTAAAGAAAACTTCTATCTCGATATAATAGCAAGAGAGAACCGCGCAGAGGCGTTATAGTCACGTTTATCTGCTCGATCTAAGTATGGTTTATTAAAAAAAAAAAAAATTCTATAACACGTCCGGAACGTGTATTGTCGTCGCTCGACGTGTAGTAACGCAACAATGCATTACCTACCGAAGGCGTTTTACACGCGTCGTCGCTTGTGCAAAGTGACGACGAGAAGACGTATTGATCATAAAAGTAATGCAAAACAAAGTTGCGCGGCGCACGAGCAAGTCGAGGAAAGATACACTTTTCAATTAATCATCGTCTAAACGATTCTTTTTTATTTATTACTGTTAGCTGTCAATACTCGGCTTCTTCCGGAAAAAAAAAAGTTTTCACACACATTTCTGTGATACGCAACTTTATTTTTCCTTCATTTCTCGTACACCGGGGATGTATTAATAATTTCTCAGTGTGCCTTCAAAGTGCCGACAAAGTTTTTCTTCAATCGTGCTTAAGAAGAACGTGTCTGTCTCTTTTGCATAATTTAATTGCTTTTAATTGTCTCATGTGTGCGAGAAAACGAGATTTTTGTTGTAAAATATGTACGCATGAGTCGGACGACATTAACGAACTTTGATATTTGCTTTTGCGGTGTGTTTTGAAAATTTTTAAAGGTGTGGTTTTTTTTCAGATTGAACCGCGTTGGTGTCATTTTTATACCGACATTTCGCGCTCACTCCAGGGTTTCAAGAGCAACCTGAGAACAGCAAAAAATTTCAGGCTCCTGATGTAAAACTGACACTCAACTCGGTTCAAATCCGAAAATACATCTTCAGGAATTTTTCCACGTCATTCACTGTGATATAAAATTTATTTAACTCCTATTAAATCCGTTAACTTTTATTTCCAATAAAATTTATTTTTGTCGCTCTGTTGCGACGACGTACGCTACTACGTCCGCTCTAAAGCGGTCTAGAATTTTAAACGAATCTAGAGTCAACAGCCAATCTAACCCGTCTGCTGAATATCGACGAGTAATTTCGCGCGGAGAAATCGAAGAAATGCGACGTTGAGAATCTTCCCTATGTCGATGCTCGTGTTCTCTTGTAATAATATCACGGAGGGCGGCGGCTTTTATTCGCGACCCGTGGAATTCCCGCACAGACTCGATTCCAGGATTCCTCTCGGGGGCCCCCGCGTTCGCGCGCGCCGTCTTTCCTGGAAGACGGAAACGGGATCTCTCCCCGCGCGCGCGGGAGGATGCCTGTGCGGAGGACGAGATACGCGGCAGGAGAGCGTACGTCGATTTAATTGGTAGCCGGGGAAAGAGCCTACATAAATAAGATCTATCTCCGGAGGAACACGAGAATCCTTTACCGCGTAGAGATAGAGGCCGGGACACCCCGTAGATAAGGCGCGGGCCTTTCATCGCGCCGACGAAAGACCCCGGCGATAAAGCGTCGCGTCTCCGTGACCTGACGTTCCTTTAAGTCCGTTCCTACACATCGAGCTACCGCTCGTCCCGAGATTTCTTCTCGCCTCGAACGAGTAATATGAGCACGTCGCGGCAATAATGGCGTGTCGGTAATTGCTGCTTTTTAAGTTTTATTCTCGCTATTTTTTTTTTTTTTTTTATAATAATATTTTACGCGCGCGAGCGTGATGAGAGATGACAGTGTCGTGCGAAAAAACAACAGCAAAACTTCATCAAGTAACTTCGCGATGATACGAGCGAACACATTGAAATGTTCGATCTTTTTGTGTAATACGCAATTTATTTCAAAACGGTGTTTCAAAGTGACGAACGTTTGATAAGTTCAATTGATGCGGTTATAAATTTTCTATCGCACCACTCGAATCAATCAATCTCTCTCTTTCTCTATTATGTTCTTATGTAAGTAATATTTGCTTTATACATGCACTGCGCGCGCGCGCGTGTATGTTCCAGATTAAAATTCCGATAATCCGCCACAAGAGCCGGAAATCGTTTTTATCTCGTTTAAGATCAATTCTTTCCAATAACTACGCCATTATTAGCGCGCTATTACCGTAAATAACCGAATTAACCGATATCAAAATTAAACGAGACAATCGATATATTAATTTTCCTTCCGCGACGCGATAAGAATACTCGCGCAACTCTTCGCGATGTGTGTTTCATCTGTGCCCCTTCAATTAAAACTTTCGTGAATCAGCAAATATAGAAAATTGACGGTAACGATCGTCGCGGACCGCGAGACACACGATGCGGGAGAGAAGAGATCGACCTCGCGAGAAAAAGGAACGTAGACAACCCTTTTCGCCGGCGGGAATCACTTTTTCCCACGGGGTGCCACCCACGGCGGGGTGCTCGCCCAGGTAGGTGTGCCTGAGACATGCGCACCTTCAACGATACCGTCGTACCTAACGAGTCGTTATGGAAATACGTCGAAGCATAATGATCGGACAAGAGGAATGGGGGAGGAAGTAATGGGGATGATGCCCACCTACCGTCTCTTCGTATATACGCGCTCTCTCTTTCTTTCTTTCTCTTTCTCTCGTGTTCGCGAGTTGAAATTCCACGCCTGGAAACGAGAACGAGTCGCGACTCGATCCTCGGGAGTGACTTCGAAAATCCTTGCTTTTTCTCTTTCTCCGCGGTCGTTTCTTCTTACGCAGCGTCCGCAGCGCGCGCAGTAGGCTCTCTACTAAGTACCGGTGTTTAGCCTGCCGAACGCGATCGGCACGTTAAATACCGGGCTGTTAAAGCGGCGGTCGAGTACCGGTACTCTCGCGCGATACACGCGGAGCGGAATGCCCGCTTTGTGACTCATCTCGTCGCGGCCACCGCGCGCCGCGTAATTTTTTTTTTTTTTTTTTTTTTTTTTTTTTTTTTTTTTTTTTTTTTTTCATTCCCTCTCGAGCGCACACCTTCGCGGTGTCGATGGCACCGAAGAGGCGATCGTCGGCTGTTTAATGCAACGCCGCGCGAATGCTCGACGCGCCCTTGGAACTCGCCTTTACGACGATCCTCTCTCGCCTTCTCGCCGGACGGAACGTACGGCGGTAGCTAAAAAGCGACGATGAAACACGGAATGGTACTTCGATCTTTGGAAAAGGTAGCCGAAATCTGTTCGCCGATAATACGCGGCATTTCTCACTTCTGGCACTTGGAAATCTGTGGAATTTGTTTAACAAAAACAAAAACGGTGCTTCCAAAAGGAATCAAGAAATTTCGCGATTATTCCGCTCGCGATGCCCGGCAATGCGAAACCGTATATACGTTGGACGTGATCTTTCTCGCGCGAAATCGGAAAAGAACGGGAATGAGGTCGATCCGCTTCGGGATAAAGCGGTCAAATCGCGGAGGGATTAGAGATATACGACAGTTATATACCCCTCCTGATGTATCGTATCGCGGATCTATGATCCCCCTGGAGATTCCTGCGGTGGACCGTAATCCCCGAAGCCCCCCTTCTTGTAAAAGCCTCCGTAAAAGATAGTTCCCCGTAATACGATAGAACTCGGTAGGAAACCTTTATCGCGCTTCCCGATCGGCGCACGAGAGACCATATGTCGTTCGCTCTCTCCGTCTCTCGTTTCCTGCTACTTTGATATTGTTTATTCGCGCGCTCCCCCGCGCATCGACGCGCTCTCTCTCTCTCTCTCTCTCTCTCTCTCTCTCTCTCTCTCTCTATCTATCTATCTATCTATCTATCTATCTATCTATCTCCACGCCCCGTGAATTATTCGGAATTGCCGAAAATTGCCCTCAATTTCCGTTCGCTTAACGCGGATCGTTTCCTCCATAAAACAAAAAAAAAAAAAAAAAAAAACATTCGCTGAAGTTCCGGAAGAAAAGAAGAGGCAGGTAAGAACGAATCGAGCGAGCAATGCGTGTGTCTGCAAACAAGTTTGTTTCACCCTTCGCGGAACAAAGTCTAATTACGACAAGCGTTTTTTCCTTGGAACGAAGGACCGATTAATTTCACGCTTCCGAATTTAAATTCCGAACGGAAGAATTTCGGTGGAGAAGTTTCGAAAAATTTCCAAGTCTCTTTCGCACCCCCTCGTAAAATATACTCGAGCTCAAAGAGAATCGCCGCATTCATCATGCAGACGTAATCATCGTAGTTGCAAGTTCTTCCGGAACGTATGCATATATTTCAGACGCTCGGAGAACAAGGGAGGGACGAAACTTTCCGAGCCGCGCATGTATTATAAAAAAAAAAAAAAAAAAATATGCAAGAAGTCGACGAAAGACCGAGGAATGTCATCAATGAAACTAACTCGAGGAGGAAGCAGCGCTGCTGCTCCGGGCTGGGCCGGACCCACGTCAAAATACAAAATTGACGGGCGATTTCCCATAAAATTGATGACCATCGCTGGTTGGCGCCACGAACCCACGATTAGCCACAGGCGTCTTGTGGGTTATGAATGGACCACCGTTTTCTGGATTGCTTTTTCGAACAGGTATACACCGGAGGACGATAGAAACAGAAGAGATTGTCTTGCCTCGTTTAAATTTTCGTCAGGCGAAACTTTTGTTCCCCGGCGGTTTTGGCGAAAGAGCCGTGTTAAACTTCGCTCGCTGCTTAGCATGTTCGAAGAAATGCGTTTACAATCACTCAATCACGATTTGAATGATATTGGTTCCGATTCTTATTGGCGCGAAATCGCAAAATGTGTAATTTGTAAAAATTATCAGCTCGACGACATTAATTACAAATGCGCGCGCCCGCTCTTAAAATCCCCGTGTTGAGGAAATCGCGTCGGTATTTCATCTCTCCGAGTGCCTTCTCTTTGTCGAGAGAAAATTACAGTCGCGGAATCAAGGGTATACAGTGGTGTGTGCCTACCTACGCGTTCGCAACCGGCGAACTGTTTGCTACCGCATTTGCGCGCGCCATGGTACATATAACCGTATACTTTGGGTGGCTCGCGATACTTCGCAATTCTCTCTTTTTGTGCATTATCGGAGAACCCGCAGTGTAACGCGCCGTTTCCTTTCCTTTCACATAACGCAGTCATAATCTAAGGTGCAAGCTCACAAAATGTGAGCAAACGGGGAAACCGACTTGTGTGTGGTTACGGCAATTTTTCGCGTCGTATGAAACTAGCGTCACTGAGAGAGAGAGAGAGAGAGAGAGAGTCACGAGAGTTTGTTACTTACTTTTATCAATTGTGTATAAAATGTATAGAAATTGAAACACAAATACAGTTACCAAAAAAGTAATTAATTAAAAAAACGAGCAACCGGTTAAAAAAAAAAAACAAATTACAGATTAATTCTTCTAATACGTGCACACACTCAACAGAACTGTATTTGTAGATATATTAAAAAACTCGGTGGATACCTGAAAGATCAAAGATGCTGATAAGAGAAGCGGTGTAGCGTTTAATGTGCGGTCACGAGCATTACTTGTATTGCTAACGAGCATCGCGCCAGTTTCTATTAGCGGATCGCGAGCGAATATCTGAGCCAGGCAAGAGATTCGACGATCTCTCGACGAGCTCTCTGTGTTCGCAGGGTGGTCTCTCCTCCCCCCTCGTCCCTTCTCCTCTCTCTCTCTCTTTCTCTCTATCGTTCCGCGAGCTCTGGCTGGTATCGGGTAATTACAACTTCCTGGCTTGGTGGTCGAGCGGTCGCGCGGCGCGAGGCAAAAAGTGCGAACAATCTCTTCGAGGTTCGTAAAGTCTGAAGTCGACGGGACGACAAGGGAGAGATTAATGGGGAAAATGGGAACGAGCTGCGAGAAACCGCGAAGGCGTCGCCCACGGCGGCGATAGAAAAGTGGCGCGCGGTCAGTAATTTTGTGATCGTTGAGGATCGCCTAACTCGCTTTGTTGCCGCGAGAGTTTCGTCAGAGGAGACGCGGTCGATTTTCGCGCCGTGCGTCGGCAAATAATAATTGAGCGTGCGAGAAAAAAAACTCGAAATGGAAGATGCCTCTCGTGACATTTTTCCTTTTTCTTTTTCCTTACCGGGAATTGCCACTTTCCGCGTTCGAGAACGCGCTTACCTGAGTCCCGGGTAAATTATTTACTTACAGAAACTTATAATCAAACCATTTACGCGCGCGACAAGGTTTTCCAAGGAATTGTGTGCCTGCGAAAATAGCCGTTATTATCATCGGAAGCTCTTTCGGCTTCCTTTTTTTTTCTTTCTCTTAAATTTTCTACGCGTTTCTTTCCGTGCGGTCCTTCATTCGGCGGTCAGTCAGAAAGGACGACCCTTCGATTTCACTTATCTCAGGTAATTATCGGAGGCTACCGCAAGACAGAGACAAAAGCCACTTTGATGAGTCGTCCGCCGGTCTTGAATTGTGTGTCTCTCCTAAGACGTTTTATTTACCACCGACGATACGAGAAAAAATACAAAACAAAAACGCAAAACTTTAATGCGTACCATTTTTATATGCCACTTAAGAGATACGTAAACTCTTATTTATCGAAAGTACGACTGTGTCTTTAAAACGCTATTAAAAAAAAAAAAAGAAACGAGAAAATAATCTTGTTACAATCGAGAGTTTTTTTCGAGGTTCGCTCGAGGTGTTAATTGCTTGCGCGGGATGGCGATCGCTAATCGAGATCGACGTTGTGCAACGCGAGGAGGCGCCGACGAAACGTGGCCACGAAAAAAAGCGAAAGACTGTGTCACAGTTTTCGCGATGTCGCGCCGACTTAGCCGGTATCGGGACGAGAAAGAAGAGAGTCTTGTCGAGCTTACGCTTCGACGGCGCCGGTGAGCGACAGAGGACTGCTCCTCTTCGTTACACGTCTTCTCTTTTTCTTCTTTTCCATCCCGCAACATTGTTATTATACGTTCCCGTTTTCTGTTATTTTTTTTTCGCGCTTATCCGATGTGTCGTTGACCTCCGGCCAGAAGAATATTTTGGTATTTTTAATTCAAAAGCATTTTTTTGTTATTTTTTAATTGAAGCACGCGCGCGATGACGACGAAACAAAAAAAAAACAAAAATAAAACAAATAGTAGTTCAATTAATGCACATTTTTCCGCAAAAAGTTTCCACGTACGGAGAAAAGGGATTACCTAACAGCGTGAAATTGCTCAAATGTAAAAATAGATATTTATTCGTTTCAAAAGCTAAACCAAGTGCTACATATTATTTTCGTTACATCCGCGCGCCTCGGAGAAAAAGAGAGAGAGAGAGGGAGAGAGAGAGAGAGAGAGGAAAGACCAGATAGTTAAATTAAATAGAACTGCAATCTCTTTTTCTCTCTTTTTTACTCTCTCTCTTTCTCTTCCAGCGCAACATCGTTAGATTGCCGGGTTTCTATTCTGTTACTGTTTCGTTCCCTTTTCCGGAGTTTTATTTTTTTGTACGACCATGTGGCGGCGGCGGCATCTGTTTCTCTATTTTTGTTTGACCGCACGTTTTCTGTGGAAAAAGGCACATTCGCGAGGTTTTATCGCATCACAATTTTTTTTCGAGTTTGCTCTTTTCCTCCGCAGCGACGAATTTCACCGCTGTAATTTTAAATGTAAATACAGAATATAAACGCGCGCGTGCACACACACACACACATACACACACACACACACGAGGAACTATCTATTGCGCATGTATCGGGAACAATTCGAACGTATATACATCGCGTTATAATATTTCGGTCTAACGTATCCGAAGCTACAAATGTTTTT
>QVOB01018680.1:0-11619 GCA_014839585.1 Pseudomyrmex concolor | reverse complement strand
TAGATGTATACACATGAAGGATGTATCATCGCGAGGTGAAAATATAAGACATTGTAATTTATTGTCACGAAGTTGTGCAGGACAAATACGAATGGATACGGTTTATAAGCGTAACAAAGAAATAAAATCCATTAAGAAAATGTGTTTTTAATATTTCTTTTTTTTCTTCAAATTCGATAAACATCATAAAGTATTGAAATATTCGATTCAAGATATGACTTGAGAGCGTATCGGATCACATTGTCCATCATCACGTCACCACGTTGTCGGATGGAGAAATCTTAATAGAAAGCACAAGATGTACGCGATACGCATTATCTGCATTGTAAATATCTCTTGTAAATATCGTTGAGTTTCCATACCGCTTTAATAAAAACAAATGTTTATAGAATCCACATCTAATCCTTTGTGTGGTCTCATCATTTCGCCATTTGTGTTTCGTCGCATCCCAAATCTTTCTTCCCGATATCCGTTCAATTTTACGTGCGATTATTTGTTCTTGTATTTATTCATTTTTTTTTTCTTTTGCGCAACTTTGTACGCGGCTGTAGATCCGAGTTTTTTTTTCTGTACGTGTTTACGCTCGAGATACGTGTATCGCCATCATGTTGACAGAGCACACGAAATGGTGTTTGACATTTAATTCTGATTTGCGCTCATATCGCGCTCTTTTTATTACACATGTCGGAAAAATCTGTGTGCCTGATTTCGCTGACCCATTACGACGTGCGCTCGTCAATCATACGTAACGGATAATTTATCAAACGCACTTCACAATCTGTCACCCGCAATGAGGCGTATTTCTTACATGTTTAAATCTGTTATTATCAGAACCTCGCGTGTAGAGAGAAAGATAGAGAAAGATAATTATTTACGACGAGAATCACGCACATAGTCACGGTATTTTCTGTAGGTATTGACTAAAAATAAATCAAACCTCGCGTTCCTCCGTTAGATAAGTTTTTACGACTCCGATTATTTCGTATTTATTACTCACATGTTTTTCTTCTTCATTGCACGAAGTTAAATAACTCTATATTATATTTCGATCGAGCACGAATCGTTATCAATTACTGTCGATCAAAGCATCAACACTGATTACTGAGTAATCGATTATCGCGTATTTCATCTTGGGAAGTTCTTTGTTATACACGCGTTAATTTCCTTCCTTTGTACAAACACACGTTTTTCGATTGCGATCGTTCTCATCGTACTTTATTTCTCTTATTTAACACACACACATACTTCAACCATCATATATTTTTTACTCGTTACAAACTGTGATACGCGCTATCAGCGAAGCGTCTAGTCAAAGTCATATCTAGTGGCAAAATCCCTAAATTGGTGATCCTCCGGTTACCAACATCGTCAGGATACGGAGCGGCACGTCCGTGTGCGCACACGAACCGGCGAGTCTCTCTATCCCTAGGGCGCCCCCAGAAGAGTAAATTTATTTCTTTCATTACGGACGGAGCGGGTCGTGAGCTCTCGGATATCAGCGCTGCAAGGCGGGGCGCATAAATCTGCAGCCTAGTGTCGGAGGAAAGAGCAGAAACAGCGGGGAAAGATAGAGCGAGACGGAGAGAGAGGGTGTGGGTGGTAAACCGTGGGTTCCTCGATGAGCCGACGGGGTTCTTCTTCTCTCTCGCACTCGCATGAGTGCGAGAAAAAGAGAGAGAGAGAGAAAAAAAGAAAGAGCGAGCGAGTCGTGGAGAAGGTCTGCTTCATCCCTCCGTCGTTTCCATCGCACGGGTGCTACGACAGGCGGTGGCAGGCTCAGCTGGCTCAGCAAAGTGAAATATTCGGTGATTTTAACCGTCGGGATGAATGGTCCCGCCCGTATTTCGCCTTTCACGCCGCCCTCCGTCGATCGGAATCCGTGTTATTTCGGGGGGCGATTATGCGTGTCGCTGAATCTCAATTAGTAACTTGTCAGATAGTAACCCGAAGTCCTTACGTACTTACGGAGGTCGCGCGTCTCGACGGTCGCGCAATTTATGGTAGGTAACGTCAGGTAATGAGGAAAGTGTGTGCTCCTTCGTTTTACCTCTACTTTGTGCAACCGTCAGATACTTGTTGATACGCTCGGGTAATTATATGTCGTTGCAACTAAGTTTAAATGATGCAAATTCGTTCCAGGTAAGCTGAAAAACTCTTTTTAATAGTGCTATTTCCACGGATTTATATTTTTCTAACTTTATAGTTGTATCTCGTTACGATTCGTGGAAACGCATAATTGAGTGCGCCGTAAATATGCGCGATCTGTGAATTCAATAATTAATTAACGATCAGTAAAACGTGATTTGATTTATTACGCGCGTCAAAGAAACTCTCTGATTTTATATACGCAGACTATGTTATTTCAGAAGTCGCATGTTTTTATGTGTTTACCGCAGTTCTTTTCTCAACGCTGCGCATGTGCGATCGATCATGCAACACGTTAAAAATATATTATTAAATATATATATATATATATAAAAGAGGAGACGATAAATGTTTTGGATGATATACTGACGAAAATGCAATAAATTGTCTTTTACTGTTTTTAATTTGCTATTGAGATAAACAGTTTTGTACATCGCTGCGTTTTTTAAAAAAAAGAGAACGTTTAATTCCTAAATCAATCACTGATACGTTGAAACTAATCGTCATAAACTCAGTAGTCTACGCGTATTGTTTTTTTGTCTTTCACAAGAACATCGTCTGTCATATTTTCACATCACTGTCCGACAAAGTCCGACCGGGTGTTATCTCGTCAGTTAAAAAAATATCGTGTATGTTGCAGCAAAATATTTTGCTGTCGCGAAAGTTGAAATAACAAGCGCGATTAAAGACACGACGAGTGACGTATCGTCTGTAATTAACAGAGCTGTATGGAGCTCGTTCTCGTCGTGTCTCATAATTCATTACGCCTGTAAAACAGTGGAGTGTATCAGAGCCCCAAGATGAAATTTGTGCCGACAAAATTAGAGGAAAATACGTATATGCGGTATATGTGTCGCTTGCTGTTTTTCAAATGAAATTCGATCCTCTTTTGACGTACATGTATATTTCATATTTTAATCACAACGTGTCATTACATTTCCAACATTCGTCATTCACGTCGATTTATTTTTCCGCGAACGGCGCGTTCTTACGATCAATTAAATAAACAACACTTACAACTTTTTTTTATGCAAAACGCGCTTCGTGACGTTTTATTTAAGACACGTGTCTCGCGCGCGTGACATTTGAAGGATAAGCGAGGAGGAAAAAAGAAGAAAAGAGAACTACATTTTATATTTGGAATAACTGAAACCGGGCGCGGGTCGCGTTTCGCGCCCCCATATTAATTAAAACCTTCAAAGCCAAACCCAGCGCGTTGACGTTAACGTGATTTAACGCGAACCCGCGAGATTACATTACGAACAAACATGTCAATCAACCGTTCAGACATTTTGTGGAAAATCAACGGGCCCGGGCGCGTTTGGCAGCGTGCGCGGCGTGTCTTTTCTGCGACGGACATGTGTCACGATCAGAACGGTGGAGTTGGTACGTCTCGCCCTGGCGCGTCTCAGCTGTCTCTTTCGAAGAGACCTTATCGAGTCGGGAAGGGAAATTAGGGCATTCACAAACCCGGGCGACATGAATTTCGAGCTCAATGGTAGAACGATATAACAACTTAATCTTATCGGCGCGCTCTTGGATTATACTTGCGTTAAAAATAGATTTTTTCGCTCGACACGCGCGACTACATAATTGTTTTTTTTCTCTGTGATTTTCTATTTTATCTTTTCGAGAAGAGACACAAGTATCCATCGATAATACAATATTCCGAAGACAAATACTCGTCTTTGTCTTGTCTGTTTTGAACGACCAGATAAGCTATTTGCATGGAAATCTCGCTCTTGTTTTTTTTTCTGATTCAAAGTGGCCACTCGTTTTGATTTATGAATCATGTTTTTGATATAAAACGTTAGTCATCATTAACGTCTATTCATAGATTTTGTCGCGTATCACAAAGTGTCTCTCGTGTCTTTTTTGTGAGACATATTTATTTAAACCGTCACTCCGAATGAGAGAATGATGGACGTAGACTTTTTTTGAATGGCACCGAATAATGAATGCCATATTGATGAAATGAAGATCAACAGATACGATATTCACGATTTTTTAATTGAAGTCCGAGAGATGCTTCTGAATCTTATATCGCGCTTGTTTAATAGATCTTTTTTGGATGTCGGGTTATGTCGGGATTCATTGATTTTACATTCGAAATATCTCAGCAACATCGTATCAGACTGTCGATAGCAAAAGCCGTAAATAAAAGCAGCAGACGATACACTATACATTATTCACGATTTCCGCGATTCCGGTTGCTCTTTTTTCTTTGCTGTGTGTATGTGTTTGGGTACACCGGAATTTCCAATTAAGTCATTTCTTGTTTCCACTGAAAAATGCTTCGTGTCTATGAAAGCGGAGGCAATACCCGCTTCTCTTTATTATCGCGATCCGATCGCGTAACGCCACAATAATATGTTTTATATCACGCGCACCGATGTGAAAACTGTTGTTCGAGCAAAACACACACACACATGCAGTGCGTTTAATTATTTAGAGAAATCGCTCACGCGTTGCTTGTTTTCGGGAGTCGAGAGATATTTACGACTGTGTATTTATTTTCTCTTTCTCTCTCTTTGCGAGAAAGATTCCGAGTAAGGTTTCATCATCAATATGATATTTATTTCGCCGCCTCATTTTAAAGCCCCCGACGCGCGCGTTGCTGTATACCTGCTGTATACCTGAGATTTCTTTGTCAGTGAGGAGAGAAGGAAAGCCGGTGTGGCTGGCGCGCGATTAGTGCGTCCCTGAGCGACGTCTATCAGGCGTGTTCTGGCCAGTCTTACGAGTCAGCGCGGACAATTTAGCACATCAATAACAGGCCGCAGATAAAAGCAGCCCATACATCGTGGTTGACGTATCGTTTGTAATAAAACACAAAGGGGGTCTAGCCGCCAGCGGCATCTGTGTACCGCGCTGCGCAGTCGTTCGTTCATTCTTGCTGTTATTAACAGGCCGTACATCGTGGATGTTTTCTACCTACCGTCTCCCGCCGAGTCATACATCACCGCTGAATGCGCGACAGCAAAGAGCAACTATAATTCATCTATAAGCTACAGCCGATCCCTCCCGGCAGAAATATGGCGGAAGATGAAAGCGATAGGTCAAACGTTGCTGACGGCGTTTACGTCACGCGCGTAAAATTCAGTTTCTACGAATCTCCCGAGTTTCGCTCAAAAAATTAGTTTCGATTTTTTGACATCGGCGAGACCGAGCATAATTTTTCAATTTTTTTATCATTATTAGTTGCGTCAATATTGATTTTGTTTTTATTATAAAGCTCTACTAATTTCACACGTGTGACGAGCGTTGAATATAAACGACATTATAATGTGCGTTCCTGTGACAAGTAATCTAATTTATAACGTGCGTGTCTCTTTCTCTTTCCCCCGATATTTCCATTTGTATCAAGCGTGAACGCGAAGCTACCGGTGCATTCTGTTTACGTATGTGAAAGCGTTTAATTTCGGCGGCGCGATCAAGCCAGAATGACGCCTTTCAGGAGATCGCGTCGCGAATCAATTGGCGGACACTCACTCGCATTCTCTTTTTTTTTTTCTCCGTTCCGATATAAATTGTCCCGTTGATGCGAGAAATCGAAGCGGATGCGTAACGAAGGGATCAAGTACATACAAAGGATCGATCAGGGCGGCAAGAACGCGCTTATATAAAGGACATATTTCGATACACGCGTGCACACATAGGATAGCAAGAAATTGCACTCCATACGTGCAATGATTCGAGTAAAATATCGCTGAGATCGGTTTTTTTTCCCCCCCGTCGTTGTGTCTGCGCTCGGAATAGATATTATCGCAGCGCGTGAAGCAGCTCTCAGACATCCGCCCGGCCATTTTTCTTAGGGTTACCCATTTCGGAGGAAACGTTAGACAGCTACTACGTTATTTCCATCGATCACGTCGAGTAGACGGTGTCTCGTGACGAAGAAGTATCGGCGCGAACCCACGATAATATATTTCTCTCTCTTTCGACATCAACGAGGCGTTACGGATAGCCAGTCTTAGATATGTCTTAAAACCTGTTTCATAAAAACACCATTTGTAAACATTATTATCGAGTTATTTGGCTTAAAGGATGAATATTTAATTATTTAATTAACATGTGAATCCCATCAAATTTACTTTGTGACAAAGAGTGTTTAAGAGTTTTGTTCTTTAATGATATTTCTCTCTGCGCGCACGAGTCGAGAAATGGGTTTCAGTGTAACGTTTGTAAAATAAACAGCGAACGCTTATCGCCTCATTTATATCGATCAGAACTGTCAAAGTGACAGGCTCGGGCGCTCCGCGATCGCTCTCTTCGGTTTTCTTCTGCGGTCAAAAATAAATATGACTGAAAGATTGTCTACTAACAAACGGAGAGACAGTCAACGGTTTGTCTGAGAAGCGATTTTTAAGTTTGCACTCAAAGAGAAATAATGACACTGCGAAGACATGTCGCAAGGAAGCGTGCGCGGTTTCCGGAAGCGCGGTTCTGGATGTGAAAAGAGTTATCATTCTTCGAGAGAGAGAAAGAGAGAAAGAGAGAGAGAGAGGAGAGAAAGAAAGAGAGAGAGAGTTTGTTTGTACCACGGGCGCGCAACTGTTGTGACATAAACGGATTCATCCCGAGGATTTTTCCCCTCTTTTCCTTCTATAACGGCTGTCAGTCGGCGGCTCGTTTGCCGGGGCCGCCATTCTCGAGAAGAAACTTTAGACGTCTACCGCATTATTTCCATCGATCACGCGGTGTCAAGGCGACAACGTCGTCGCCGACGGCCTCTTGGACATCTCTTCAACGTGAGGCTGATAGAGAGTCTTCCCTTTTCTTGTCGCGACTGTCACACGGGCCAAACAGTTGTGGCGGCGGTGTGGCCGTCTATGCCTGAAACGCGGAAAATAGTCGGGGGAGAAGCCAGCGAATCTGTGTGGACGGAGAGAACGAGGTGGAAAGAGTTCACGGGAGTAAGAGACGCGAGAGGGGAGGGAGAGGAGAAGGAAAGAGCGAGAGAAGGAGAGAGAAACATACCGAGAAAGCGAGAAGGTGAACGAAAGAGGAAGAGAGAGAGAGAGAGAGAGAGAGAGCCAAGCGCGGCGGACCGGATGATGAATTAGCCGAGATGACCTCTCGCGCGAAATCTCTCCGCTAGCTCTCGCGGTAGGCAGCTCCCGTGATGTCGGCCCCGAGATGATGGATCGCTTCGCGTCACGGAGCCATTCATCACCTCCATCTATCAGCCACCCCTTCACCTTGCTTTAGAAAGCGAGCATTCGACGGCTATCTACTCGCTTCGGATAGTGATTAATGTTGATCGGAGCGCACCCTGTTATTCGACCTCACCTCTCTTCCTCTCTACCCTCATCCCCCTTCCCGTCTCTCCCGTTCTCTCTTGCTTCTCCCGCGAGCAACGCGCATCCACGCATTCCTGGACGTTGACTTCGTATCAGGCCGCGTACGTCCATCTTCCGAAATGTCAGTCGACCTGACGAAAATGGTCGAAGGGATCGATCCGCGTATGTGTTTATAGCGCGCGCGATACGTTTCTTCGTATTGAACGATACGGCGCAATGCGGTATAGCTTCCTGTGCGATATGGCGCTGCATATCGTATCGCGTTTTACCTTTCGCGACGTGTGTATATTACGGTTCGTCGGTGCGCGTTTCCGCGCGGCTAAAAGTTAAACGGCGACCGTCATCGTGTACATTCCGTGTGATTTTTTCTTTTACATCGTCTTTTTATACACAACTATTATTAAATATATACTACTATTGAGAAAAACTAAACAGGAAATAACATAATTTTCGCAAACTCGCGAACTGAACTGAAAATTACGACATCGTGCAAATATTTCAATTAGAATTACTGTTCGTAGCGTCTTTGAATGTTCCTCCCGTTACGAAACTTTGCGCTATCTCGTCTCTTCGAACTGCAGTTCTGGCTATTGGCCAACGTTTGAGAGTTTCCCGTCTCTTCTCTGCGCGAAATCGCTCCCGCATCTTCGACGGCGCGTTCGTCGATACGCGATCGCCGGAAAATTCCATAAGGAAAACACGGGGGAGGAGAGTTTCGTGAATACTCGCGCACGTGGGAATAACTAATTGTGAGGTCACAGCCGATGTCAGGAATTTACATAATACGACAACGGCGCGGCGATCAGCTGAGTGGCTTGGCTGCCTCTCGCGGGACGAACGCGCGGTGAAACGGCTGATAATGTTGTACGGGTCGTAACATCGTAGTCTTCTTTAATGGACGAGCTTTAATCTTTTTTTTTTTTCTTTCTGTCCCCCTTTCTTTCCTCCTCTGCAAAGTCGACTTTCACGTGACTGTTTTCCACGATCGAGCTGATGAATAATCGCACGTATTCGCGCCTTAATAACACATTATTACACTTAAACGCGCGTTTCCAATCGGCATCGACGGTTGTTTCACGGCTCTGACGATTGCGGAATGTGATGAATGTTGCGGGGTCAGAACGCATGAACTCCCCTCGCTCCGCGTGTCATCTTTCACGTGCCACATTCGCGCGGCAAATTTATAAATTACGCATTTTCGAAACGTACTTTCGATTCTCCTACGAAACTTTTACGGAATTATGTCGCGCCGGCAATTCCGGAATACATTGTCGACTTTAATCGGGCCTCCCGTCGTCCAGCTGCTGCCAATGCCCCATGCTGATAATTGCGTTAAATTATTGGAACCAACAGGCGAAGGGGGCGAATTTATCTCTCAATTCCGAACGATTACAAAGAAGCCGACGGAGCGTAACAGGAAACCTTATTAATTTTTCGACTACACACGAACATAATAAACGTGTTTTTCGCCGAAGATTATACGGCGATGGTTGTTTTCGTAAAAGCGTTTAACGATCTTAAATAATTAATCGTCTGCTTTTTAATCTTAATTTTGAAGTGGTACACCGAGAGTCTCCCTCCAAATCGGTCAAAGTGATTAATGACGCGTAGAACACCGGGCGCGGCGGCAACCGGTTTACATAGCGCATTTTGCAACACACAGTAGCGGTTTTTTTTTTTTTTTTTTTTGTTTTGTTTTGTTTTGTCGCGCCGGTGAACAAGTTTTGATCTATGCCTGCGGAAACTGGTTGCGCCCGCGAAGGTATAATCAGAATTCTATAAATGTCAATCTTACAGATGTGTTCCACATATAGGTGACACATGTATCTACTTATTCTTGTCGGATGTATCGTTGTCGCTATATAAATTGATACGATACCCATTACAGCGACACTGTGTTATTCAATTAATCAAAGAAACGTGAATAAACGTTGTCGTCGTCGTCGTCGTCGTCGTTGTCGTAAATAGATTCGTGTAGACCCGCGCTCCTTCTCTCCTTCCCTCATCTCTGATCGCGTGGTTGACGTGTTCTCCGTTTCATATAAGCCATCGTAATTTCCAAGTAAAATGCTAGCGACAAAAGCCGGTATAACGAGGCACTCGAGAGGAGGCGGGAAGTCGCAGACGCCACGTTGGATGGGACATTGATGAGGAAACTTCGGTTGGTTATAGCCCGGGTCGGTGATAAGGAGCGAAGGAGTTCCTAAGTAAGAGGAGGTATAGCGGTGCTTGCCGAGGGGTTAAACCCAAGCTATCTCTTGCCTCTCGCGTTATCCTGCGAGCCCGTATATATCCGGTGTAGTCGAGGGTAGATATACCTTTGGGCAAGGAGGCGGTGCCACGGGTCCTTATCGCGCCGTTTTACAATCTAAATGCAAGGAATCAGGAAGGATCAGCACCGCGGCGCGCCGTCTTAATGAACCGCGATGTAGTTCGTGCTACTTTCCGTCTGTGACAACGAGCGGGGATCGTGTACACGCAAAATTGTTACGTCGTATAAGTTTTAAATATTCCCTGACAAATTTTTGTCTAAAGTTCGTACGAGAAAGAAAAAGAGAGAACGTGTGTGTTTATTATAATGTTTAATGCAAATTTTGTCTGGAAGTAACAAGAAAGATATGTAAAATAAATTTTTTCGAACAGTTTTATTAATATTAATGTCCATAAACTTCGTATTTTTCAATTAGTTTTTGCGCCAATGCAGATTTTTCTGTGACATCATCAAGAAATACGTACAATGTCTATGAATATTCGCTGACATATTTTATTTTTGTGCCACGAGTCAGTTTTTTTGTTTTTTTACTGTAAAACATCTTTCGCGATGCGTAATGTAGATTTAATGCACAAACGTGATTTCGGAAGATAAATAGCTTTGTTTGGGCTCTGTGAAAAGGTCTATCCTTTAACATAAATATTACATATGATGCAAAATATACGTAGTAAAAACAAAATTACTTTTATAAATTAATTATAAATATAAATTAATTTATAAATTAATTATAAATATAAATTAATTTTTAAATTAATTATTATTTAAGCATTTTGATTTACTGTTGCCAAAGTCGTCAGTAATAAAAAATAAGTGATTGCCGCGTCATTCTTCCTATGCGTCTGCGAAACAAATTGAAAGCAAAGCATTCATTTGTTTCCGACGGTAGGCGGGCGTTTGCATCTTAATCGAGCTATCGATCCCGTCGTCTCGTCCTGTCGTCTCTCCGTCCTCATAATCGAGCTCGCATCACCGCTGAGCGCCGGTGACACTTATTTCATTAGCGTCAAATAGAATTATACAAGTCCGTAGTGAAGCGGAGGCATTGCCGCGCCGTTGCCGAGGTGTATACGCGGCTTAAGTGACGCCGAGTGTAGCGATTCAATTGTCGCTCAAACGAATTTCTGGAAGGGAAAGCGACGCGGAAGCGCTTTCAAATACGAAAACGATATCCATCCCCCGCCCCTTTCGCCGCCCGTGAGAACGCATCGCTTTGAATCATCGATCAAGCGCTCGTATTGCTCACAGCGTCGAAGTCAGTCAGTTCTACACGCTTCTAAAACAAATTGACATTTTCACTCAACTTCTCTCTCATATTCCATGATCATTTTAAACGTCTCGTACACGCCAGTAACATTATATCGCGCTTTGTTCGTCCGCGGGATATCAAATGACAAATTCTCTGTTTTTATCTCAAACGACTGTTTCGTCTTGCTGTTTCGATTTCCCCAAAGAAAGTTACATGCACGCGGTTAAAAAGGAATCCATGATCGCGATGCGTCATCCGATCATTGCACGCGGACGATTTCGACGTGTATCAAAATGTAGAATTTTATCAACGAGCGAAGATACTTGACTTTTGAGCGTTAAAAAAAAAAGAAAAAGACATAGTCGTTAATCTTGCACTTTAACAAGCGGTTCTCTGGTTTCTGCGGGGCTAAATCACTTCATAAATACCGCCACTGCCAGGTGTAAGCGCGAGATGTATGCAATGTGTACATGTTGCGTCCATATTAATCCGTAAGGATCGCTGGTTTACGGCCGGCGCGCGGCAGTATATGTGTCTTTCGCTCCGTTTCGTTTTCCACCGCGTCTGCATTACATCACGTGGCTAATTAAGCTCTCATTATTCTCGGTGAATTATGGCGATTCGCCGTCGACTTTCTCTTGCTATCGTACGTA
>QVOB01018679.1:0-14032 GCA_014839585.1 Pseudomyrmex concolor | reverse complement strand
CTTTATTACATGTAATAGAAAAAAATGGTTGAGGACTTTTCGAGTCAGTTTTACTTCTTCTACCTGCCTACGAGAGATGTTAAAGTCGTTCCGGGACACCCTGTATATATATGCCCTCTCCTCGCGGTGGAATATCTCGACGATTAATCACGCTTATTACAAACGAATCGAAATCTAATTAAGGAAAAGTAATCGCATCCGTATCTTGATAATATATAGCTCCAATTCGCTGCCAAGTTCGAATTCTCGCTTCGCGGAACGGCTTCCTCCACCTCCTCTCGTCCGCGAGATTACATACGTAAAAACTGGCCTCGTTGTTCGTCCGACCAAGCAGGAGAGACCATTCGGAACATTTTCGCGGAACATATCCCCAAGTGAACTCTGCAATGTACCAGGGGATTGTAGAGAATGTAAAAGGATCAAAGAAACACGTAGACTCTCCTGTAGACGCCGGCCGTATACATAAAGTGTGAGATCAAGAATCCGCCGACACGTGAGAAGTTCGAAAGCTTCGAAAAATTCCAGGATTTCTGTCTAACGATGTACAACTCCCCGGAGAGACAATAATCGCCGGCGAACCTCGCGTCGAGGATTCAATGAACCAGTCGTCATGTGAATGCGCGCATAGCGCGAATCGATCGAGTTGGTGAATGAAAGACTCGACGAGAAATTGGACAATAAAATCGGGCGGGCTTGCGGAAAATATATTTCAATTTTCTCCATAGAAAAAAGAGAAGGGGGCGGTTTGGCGGACCAGCGCGATAAATCGTCGTGTAAATATCCCGACGTGCCACGACCGATACGGGATATATATATATATATATATATAAGATATGTATATGTGTGTGTGAGTGTGTATATACAACCCCGTCAACGCGCGCAGTGCGACCGGGCCGATATTTATCGGCGAGATATGTCGAATAATGCGAAACGTCCCGATTGCGCACGGTTTTTCACGCGGGCTGAGTGGAAGGACTCGTCGAGTCGACACCTCGAATTAGTTCCCGCGTGTGATCGAGTGCGGTCAACGAGGGGCTCGGCGCGGTTAAACGGTACGCTATCGCAACTGCATCGCCGCGGTGCTTGCTGTGCTGATGCTGAAACTTGGAGCGAGCAACTCATGCGCCAAGATACGTCTGCGAACGCTACGGAGAGAGCCGGGATAATTTATGTTGCTCGCTGCTGCGATTAATTAATCGAGAAACTTCTCGCGCGCGCTTTACGGCGCACTAGGTTGCGATGTTGAACCTTAACCCCCTCGAGAGAACTCGCCCAAGGGGGGTGTAACACACCCGTTTTACGTTTTTAACACATTTGAAGTTCGAACTTACGAGCGTATCACTGCAGATATCTTTGCGCACACTTTTTTTTGTGAGAGATAGGATGAAAAATGTGCTGCGTTTAAAATTATTGTTTGCGCGATGCTCGAGAAGGATGGATAAATAATAAAAATTCGAAGACAAATTTAAATTTAAATTTTTAACGTCATATCTCACGCAAAAGAGATTTGTTTAGTTTTTAGTTTTCTATGACGATTTAAAATTGTGTATAATAAATCGAGTCGTGGAAAAAGTATGGGAAATAGTGTGAAACGTTTGCAGTGCCACACGCGGCACGTTTCCAATTATCTGAAATTTTTTGCGCCGCAAATTCGCTTTATCGAAAAGTTTAATGGGAGTCGGGGGAGAAAAGTTCCGTTGCTCGGAAACGCATTTCCGAGTGAGATCCGGCTCTTTCGAAACGCATGCAGCAAGAGATCGTCAATCCTTTTTTGCTGACGTTTTTGATTCTCGCAATATCCCACACGAAACTATACACATCTTTTTTTTTAAATCATTAAAAATAAAATCATTTTACCAATATATGTACTTATATATATATATGTTGCAATGTATCGAATATGTATTCTACATATTGATAAAAGCATTTTGATAGATTATAGATATATTTTAAGATTTTATTCGAAAAAGAAAAAAAAAGTTTTTGATCATTACGTATTTTTAAAGAATGACGCAAATAATAACGGAACGAGATGGTTGTTCTGCGATTCTTCGTGACGACGCAATGAATCTCTCTCATTCAGCGTCACCGTGTTGATACGGCGCGCTACAGAATATAGAAATCCTCGAATCCCGCGACATGGATATCGGAGAATATCCCGAACATCGTTGCGCACGCAAATCCTTTTGTCCACCGGACGATTGGCGAACTGATCCGTGGAAGCGCGGATTTTCCAGCGAAATTTCGTAACCAGCTTAAGCGCGAAATGCACCGAGAAGATGGCGACAATCGGGATGTTGAGAAAGGAGCAGAAAAAAAAAAAAAAAAAAAAAAAAAAAAAAAAAAAAAATACGAACTCTAAAGAAGATCGTAGAGCCTCGTTAGTATTCCTCAGCCTCTGTTGGGATGTCAACCGACGAGCGATTTGGCATTCAAGCCGGAGCACCGCTGCCGTAATCTCGTCGAACGCGAAATAGATTCCGTTTCATCTTGCGCAATCAATCTTGATTGAGACTTTAACGTTGAAAAAGCGACGGCAACACCGTTTCGTCGACGCCCGAGGAAAACGCGAAATTTCATCCCGCGATGCTGTGGAAACGAAGAGAACGACGCGGATATAAAGCGGCGGCAGATGGACGAAATAGCGGCGATGGCCTTGGTCTTTTTATCGCGTTTAATCGTCTTCGCGGATTTTAATATCGAATCACGTAGCGACGTTAGCGGTGAGAGACGGAGGCGCGCGCGGCGCTGAAATGCTAAAGCGTCGAGAAATCGTATTTTATGAAAATATTTTTCCAACGAGATTGAACATTTAAATGCAAGCAACAGATCGTTCTGTGGCGTCTCGCTTTATTCAGCCGAATATTTTTATTTCGTTACGTATAAAGAAGGATTTTACATACATACCGAAGGTGGGCGAGAGATATCGTTTACATTTCACTTTTCGCGAAGAGTTTCGGCTTACGAGAGATTAAATTTCAGATTCGCCGCGCGAAGAGATTTTGTGCCGGGATTTAAAAACTTTTCGCAACTCTCACGTTACGCTCTTGATCGGCTCAAAAAGGTTAAGCAGAACGGATCGCTCAGAATAAGTCGACGGCGATCTCGGTAACACGCTTCCGTGTAAATCTCGATCGTAGAGCAAAAAGGCGAGACAGCTCTCTCTCTCTCTCTCTCTCTCTCTCTCTCTTTCTCTTTCTCGCTCTCGCCGGCAGAGCTGTATTGTATAGATCAGAGATTGACGCAAACTTGTTGTATCACTCGGCTGATAAATAATCCACGTCAACATCGCGCAAGTAATTCGTGACGAAAAACGCAGCCTGCGCACGTAATGTTATATAGTTTATCGTGAAACTGCGGATCGTTTTCAGTCGCGCGCGCGAGCATCGTGCCGAAGAAAAATGAGATAACATCGGTCAGAGATCGGGGAGGTATAACATCGCAATGCCGCGAATTACTTTCGCATCCCTTCACGTGAAAGTCACGATGAGCGCACTTGCGCAATCGATGAAATCGATACCTCGACGCCTCGCGCGCAACGAAATGTCAATTGATCATTTCTACCCCCGTGTGCGCGCTCGCGTAACGAAGCGCTCCGCAAGAGTATAAATACCGAGCTAGCTATAGATAAGCCTTTTATCCTCTTGGTGCACACGTGAATATATACCATAGCGCACACCATACACATGTATGTGTGTATATCTGATGAGTTATTGCGCCCTATCGGCCACGGACAATGGAGCGAGGTCTCGGAGTTGTATACGTCTCGAGTGATGGAAACGATCGAAGCGATAGCGAAGATAGACAGACAGATAATTAGGTGGAAACTTGACGTCGAATCGCCGAGCAAACGAATAAGAACCGACGGAACACGCCAGTCACTCAATCGGACAATGAATAACGCGCTAACAGTTTTATATCGCGATAAAAACTGTGATAAAGCAGCATTTTTCTCGCGCTGCGGCGTTATTTGCATAGTTAGCTTTTAACAAACAATTAAGTAAATAATAGCTTACAAAAATTAATAACAAGTGTGTGAGAAATTCACATGTAAACGATCAGCAAATATTATGATTCGGCAATCATGGTGCTTTGCAATTTGGGCAAACATTGTGTGTCTACCGAAATCAGTTCTATATAGAGTCAGTCGTGATTCGTAAGTCGTTTGTAAATCCGAAGAACGGTTCTGAGTGAAATTTTTTCCAGCTTGTTCGAAGTGAGTACTAGCGCAGAGTTGATTGGTTTACTCTCTTTTTTTTTTTTATTTATACGCATACTATGAGATTGTCTGTGGTTCTATAAATGTACACACACACACACACACAGTAAAAAAGAACATGTTAATTTTAGTTTGAGTGAATCTCTTAGATTGAGTGAACCTCTTAGGTTGAGTGGACCTTCTGGGACACGTAAAAAATTAACTCATTCGTCACGTGTTATTAACAAACTAGTAATGTTAGGTAAGTAATTGACACAATATTTTACATTTGTTATTTTGATTTTAAGTGTGATGTGAAAATAACATAAAATAATTAAGACCTACATAAAAGAGTAATTACAATAACTCGTAAACCAGGTACTTAAAAAAAAGCATACGTTTTGTGTTAAATTGACACATGATGATAATTATTTTAAACGTTGATTTTAGTAAATTTGATTATTTTGTGTCAAAGTTCATGTGATTATTTTAAGATTTACTTTAATTTTTCTTAGAGACTGAATTGACTTTGAGACGTGAGACTAATTGAATTAATTGTGTCAAAAATAATTGTACTAAAAATAATATTTCATTTTTAAGTATACACAAAATGTTATGAAGTTGACATAAACCTAACGCATAAAACCGTTGAAATAATAATCAAACTGAGGTAACACAAGAAATTGTTGTGTCATTCTATTTTAACATAAAAGCGCACGATTTTTTACTGTGTAATATTAATTCAAATATAAGTGGCAAAGATCAAAAGAGACGTTCTTCAGCGTTTCTCGTCTCACTTGAGATCCAAAAACTTACACAAGTGATACACAAAAATGGAAAGATATTGTTAAAATACCTAAATGAACATTGGCAAAAATTGTTTTGTATGTATCTGTTTGATCTCTACATAATTAAATTACGTTTCAATTCGCGTCAAATCGCACACGCTCTCGTTGTGCGATACGACAATTATCTATCGTAGAATCGAAATCATCTCGTTGACCTTTCGCGTGACGACGACGACGGTACAAAATGGTCTCTGCGTTATCCGGAATAATCGCGACCACGTTTTCGGCCACTATAAATCTCATTATCGCGATGATTCCGTGCGCGCCGGCGTGTTATAGTTTTTCTTTCCGCTCGTCGTTTTTGCCGGTTTCCTCCAGCGCGCTTGGAATCCCGACCGGACGCGGAGACGCACAGCTATCTCTCCTTCTCTTTTACACGTTTGACTCGACCGTTTCTGTGCGCGCGTTCGCAGAAAGAAACTGCACCCGGTGAGAATTCGTCTTCCCTTCTTTCCGTGCGTTGTTATCGCATTATCTCCGTTGTCATTCGAAACTCGAGCCTTTTCTCGGCGACCGTGCAGGCGCTACACAAAGGCATCCCGCTGGTAATTACAACCGAGACTAAGATGAAATTTTTGTCCGCGTAGATCTCGTCGCGCCGACAGACGCGCCGATGAATATCACGAAAACAAGTGAGAAAGACTTTCCGCGCGTACAGAAAAAGATTCCTCTTTGAGCTTCAACCGCTTAATCGCATCGCTTGACGAATTATGGTTTGTTTGACGAGAAGAGTTGAAAATTGGCTAATGATATTTAGATGTCCGTAGACATCTAGTACGAAAGAACTTTTATGATTGATGAGATATCGCAGAATAGCGAAATAGAAATCGATTTGACGTCACGACTCTATCAGATATTTTTCCGAGAAAACTCCACTACAAAAAGCTACGATATATAGAAAAGCTGCGATGCAAGAAAGGTGGGGTGTGAATAAGGCTCCCGTCGTCGATCCCATCATAAAATCTGCAGCCTCGTGAAAAAGGTGCTTTCTGTTTTCTTTGTGCGTTTCCGTCCGATTGTAGATAGGAAGAAATACACACGTCAGAAACTCGCGAAAATTTCTTACCGTTGTTCAACGGGAATGCTGTTTTATTGGACAACGGAGCACGAACGCGCACGGATCGCGCGCTTCTATCGGCAGGAAAGAAGCTTTAAGCTGGCGTGCGAAATGTATTTGTTCCCATTGGTACAAATCGCGTCTCGGCTTATCAGAGATACGTCTATGCATATGTAGGTACCACTAGCGTGTGTGGGACATCGGTGAATATTCAGATTTTTCGATTGATCGAATTGAAAAGCGGGAGCCACAAGATTGCGAAATAAAAAGCGCGCGAATGATTTAAGTCAATAATTTATTATTGAATAATTTTTCGAATAATTTTCGTCATCATAGTTCTTCCAGGTTTTGATGGAAAAAAAAAACTTTTAACCCGACATTCACGCGCGCGTGATACTTTGAAATCGATACTTCCGTCTCGCATCGATACACGATGCCTTCTATACTCATTGTGATATCCGTCCGCGAATTTGAAAGAATCTTTTCAACGACTTGGTCGTTTACGCACAGTCTCGCGACGAAGGGTTAATCACTGTTTGACCCAATTTTATACCCGCGTCTTAATGCGCCTCGGAGAATAATGGAGACTTTAACGTCATATCAGACCACCCTTTCGGTAATTTTCTGTGCGGGAAAGGAATCCTAATGCCTGCCGCTCGATTCAGAGATTTTCGAGATAACGAGCGCGCGAATGACGATTAGGGATTGTCTTCGGTCTCCACCTTCTAGTTGTTCTCCTTCTTCCGTTCCGAGAAGAGCTTTAATTGCAATTAGTCAGCCATGAGTCGTTCCGGTTCGGTTCGGTTCGAATTGCAAAGCTTTGAACCCAATCGAGAAAATTTCATTCCCTTTCTCTCGTTCGAATGAGAACGCTGATTCGTTTTCTCTCGCACGCATCGCAGATTATGCGAATGCGTAATAAAAAAAAAAAAAAAAAAACACACACACACACATTTGCAAAACAAGCTCTTGAGAATAAATAAACAAACACAAACAAGATTCTGCACCATATAACGACAATGCCTGCAGATGTTTCTTGTAACAATCCTGCTTCTCGAATTCGCTGATTCGTCCTACGTGCACATCTTTTCGAGGAGGATGTGCAGCATGCTCGCTTTCGTGGACCGCCAATTAATTTCTCAGTGCAGCTTATCGAGATGCCTTAGCGATGGCCACAAGCGAAAGAATATGCGCGTCGAGGTTGGTTTATTCCTGGCGGTATAAGAAGAGGAAGAAATAGAAGTAGAAGAACAAGACAGTGAGCACGGGGGGAGCCAGAGGACGTGGAAGAAGGGATGGGATAAGGGCCCCGCTTAGCCGCAGAACACGAGAAGAGTCGTAGAGACGAGGTCAACGTTCTTTTGAGGTGCATTGCCTCGAGGACGAGGGGAAAAGGGAGAGCAAAGGGTCCGGGCAGCAGGCAGTGACCAAGGACGAGAACGAGCGGTGTGGTAAGGGGAAAGATAGTTAAAGCGAAGCGAAGGAGGCAGACCGATCGAGAAAGAAGGAGAAGGAGAAAACCCGGATCAGAAAAGGAACGAATCGGAGAAGGAAAAAGCTGAAGAAGAGGATGAAGACGAGGGAGAAGGATGGAGCGATGTTGCTGGAAGAGAACCGGCGAGGCTAGCACGGCAGGTGCAGCGCGGCGCAAGGATGCAGCGTTACGAGGATGCGAATTCCCATAATTACATCTGAATCGCCGAGTTACGACCAGATTTCGATACGTTTCGTGCACGAGAGGAAACGCACTTCCTCACGATATAGAGATGCTTTAGCAGCGCAGTTGCGCAACGACCGTTTTCTGTAAGTTACCTATTTAGATAGACAAGAAATATACGCACATCGTGTGCGTTTGATACGAAATGCCGATGTGTGTAGACAGAAATAAAATACAATTCTCTCTCACTGTGATTTCTCCGTCGAGTCTCGATCACAATTTCTGATCTACAGTGCGCGCGATGTTTTCCTTAATCGTATAATTTTCTAATTAATTAATTTTGTTACGACTATATAATATCTCTGATAATAACTCTGTGTCTGTTTCAATCGTCGTCGTTGCACTTCCGTGAAGAGAATTGTCAAGTACATGTCACGAACTGGAGGGATGCACGTTAAATTTGCATACTACTACGATCTAATTTAAGGCCACGTCGTCCAAAAGGACATAATCTCGCCACCTGTTCTCTGCAGGAAAATCCATCTTAACCCAAATTCACGAGTCTGGCCTCACGGAAATAACCTTTCTTCGAGCTCTCTCACTCGTCGTAAACTGAAATTTCGTTTACTGTTGCACACACAAATGCGCGAACAAACCGAACTCTTTGCAATTAATGAGCATTCGTTTTTTTACTACTGCGCACTGTGATAATTCAAAGGCGCGCGTACGATTCCGCGGACAATTTTATCGCGCGGCGGTGATCTCGATTCTCGTTCACCACCATTCGTATATTGCTTTCGCGGTTCGGTGTATAATTCCACGGCGACGATGGCCGCGCGTACAATGCGCGCACAATGGCGCGCCGATGAAAAAAGATCACCGCGGATGTGGACGTAAATCAGCATTACATAAATTAACGGCGCACCACTTTCTCTCCGCATAGCGACGACACCCACACGCTCGCGTATGCGTGCACGATGTAGAGAGAATGGTACTATCGTGGATTGGCTTCGTCGATCTTGTCGCGCAAATGGCTCCGCCGTGTACTGGTCATCGGTTGCAATTGCGTGCATTACGGTCGACGTAGCAATAATGCAATACCGGAGCGCCTTTCGAGAAGCACCATTGGCATTTCTGTTGAAATTGATGTCTCACGCGACATCCGTAATCGTAATTCTTCATGTTAATTTAATAATTAGCGATCAATTTCGACTTTAATTACATCAGAATAAGTTCGGAGTTTTTAATGTTAATTTTTTGTGAATTTTACTACGTCGCATTTATTCGCTTGATCAATCGCTTTTGTGCGTGAAACTTCAATCATAAATTTGTGACTGCGAATATACGTAATTGTCCAATATTATTAGCAACGACGTAATTACCGGATTGCTAATTAATTGGAAATATTGCAAAGGTTAATTATTATTTCATAGTGTATATTAAAAAAAAAAAAAACAAAAACAATTTTAGTAGCAATGCTAAACCGATTAAACAAGAGAGTGAATTATAAATCAAAATTAATGAGAATAAAGCATCAATCTGTTGCAATATTTTGCTTCGTTTTATTCATCGACTCGAATTTACGCATTTATGGATATATATATGCATTTTAATTTGCTCGTTAGGTGATAATTTTTTAAATAAAAATACAATTCTCGCCGAAAATGAGATTCATAAATAAATCGGTTTTCGAAATTGAGCGCGAACTTTCTCAACGTTTGCGTTATAATTCGCTGACATCTGTCTGATTCCAAATTAAAGCATCAACTGTATAGTATAGCAATCTCTCGTGTGAAACTTGTCGCTTGCTGCAACTATTCTCCAATGCGATTTAGAACTTGCGCGAGTATTATACATAACTCTTGCAACACAAGCATCGCTAGATATTTAGCCTCTCTCTTAATTCGCATAACAACTGTCATACGATACTACTCGCACCTTTCCGCTCTCACAATCAGACGCGTCGTCGCGAAAGACCGTTCGATGTCTTCGTTTTGCGAGCGGAGAATTTAAGTGCGTAGAAATTTCGAAATAGCGACGTGCGAAACTCTATTTGTCATTTAGCACTCCGTCAATCATACAACACATCTCACGGAAATGTTTCCGCACATGCATATATATATAATTACAAATACATAACTGAATGAACGCTTGACGCAATTCTGAGAATGGGATTGCAAACATGCCCCATCTCTTGTACGCGAGTTTATAGTTGTTTGCGAAACGAACAAGGCAGTCACGTACAAACGGTTGCGCACAGAAGCAGAACGATAGAACCTCTCTCGACATAATCGCTCTTGCAGGATCGAAGTAAGATCCCCCTCGAGACGCCAATGTTCCATAAACCTACTTCCTGCTAAAATAATACCATCCTCTCGTTGCGCGACAAGGATGCGCGGCGACACCAAAAGGAGGAACTGGAGCGTCTCTAGTGACAGTAATTTGAAGCGACAGGGTTCCAATTAAAGCTCTTTAGAGGTGGAGGTTGGGAGCGGCGGAAGCAGTTCCTATCCGCCGCCGCCGGTGAACAATGTCAAATTCAGCGTGTTCGCTGCAGCTACCGGCCTGGATTTACATGCCGCCTTATTATAGACGTGCCTCGATTGAACGTAACGGTTGATTCAACGTTCCTATCGCAGTCACGCCGGAAACGCACATCTATTACAACTTCCTCCGCCGAATATTATCCGACAAACGAACATCTACGCAACTTGATATATATTTGCTTCGACGAATTCTCTCTCTCTCTCTCTCTCTTTCTCTCTCTCAAAACCACTTTTAGCACGTACATATATATATATATTTATGTATTTATTTATTTCACAAACGTACGCTTGATAAACTCATATCAAGTTATGTTCAGAGAACCTTTCTCAATAGAGATCGGGCGATGAATTATTGTCGGAAGAGAGAGATTGTCAAGTGCTCAATGAAGTAATACGGGAAATTGACATCACTCGCGCGATTACAAAAACTTACCATGAGCAATGTAAATGCGACTGATAAATTTGTGGTCGCGCGACAGACTGACATTCCCATTACGGACACATTGATTATCAGCGAGACGCGCGACAGGAGATTGTCAATGAAATTACGATAGCTATTTCACGGATATCAGCGGCGATGCACGTAGGCGCGCGGTATATAAGTCTCCTCCGGCCGACTGACGCCACTCTTCTGGGGACAAAGAGCGGCCTCGCAAATGGGCGACTCGTGTGGACTCGACCGAGACAAATATTGAATCTTACGTAACCTGCTTAGATTCACGATGTCTTTCTTTCGCATGAACAAAAGTCTCAGCCGTCTCGACTAAACGTGCGCGCGCCCGATCGTTAACGACGCCAGTCAGTACATACATATATAGACATGACTTCCTCCAGACTCTTGTTCCAAAAAGTAACAGTTTTATTGCAAGTCAAAAGATGGTATATGATGAAATATATTCAATTGATCAACAATAGAAAGTCCGGATTGTTTCCGTTTATCAAAGAATTCACCACCGCAACATGACGCGCGCGAATCGAAAAACAAAAACATTGCTGGCGCGACTTTCTCACGCTCTTGTTCCATAATAGTCTTGTTACATTTAGAGATAATATAGTATTCTAATTAAGAACGTGTGTTAAAGATGTTTAACGCACAAGTTACGACGATCAGTAATCTGTAATATTTCGCGACGTGTGTTCGTGACGTACGCGTATTGCCTGAGATATACGACTGTCAGTTAATGCAGCAGCACCTACACGCATCTTTCATCGTCGTGATTGGTCAATGAACTGAGAAAACTCGTGAATGAACAGCGGGATTTATCGCGGCTGGTATCTGCGGGCACACTGACAAATTCCCTCCGTCAAGCAGAAGCGAGAGATAAACGTGGTCTACGAATGCTTGACGGAATAGCAACAAAGAGCTTATTAGCGGAGATACTTACGAAACGCCGGCAGAGCCGAGCTAGGCTCGTTAAGACGAATTAGCGGCAAAATGGTCAGACCTCGAGCTAATAGGCAGCGACTGCCGATGTCAAAACGTCAACCGCAAAGACTCGCGAGATCGTCGATGATTTGTCCTCCGTCTCAGATGAATCTGAGACTATCCTCGTAGACGTGTCTGAGTGAGTGACATCAATGTGACAGCTACGGCTCAGATAAAAATATCGTCCCAAATTATGTTTCGCTGTTATATACGTAAGATAAGATAGACTCTAATTGTTCCTCTTATAATTAAGTAACTGTTGCATTTTTGTTTTTCTATGTAACAACAATCTCTCAACCAAATAATGATAATTAAAAACTAAACAACATATCGAAAGCACGAGACGGCAAAAACAAAATAGCCAGAGAGAGAGAGAGAAAGAAGGACAAATAAAAATCAGAGATTGAAAAATAAAAGCAAGTACGCGGGAAAAAAATAGCGACGATGGACGAGCAAGAGACCGGGGAGCATTTTGTTTCGCCGCGTTTCTTGGACGATCTCGAAGTTACCTTGGGCGAACCACGGCGAATACCGCGATGTCTATTGGGCACTCGGTACTGTTGCAGCAATCTGCTGCAAGAACGCGGAAAATGGATGAAACACTTCCGCACGAACAAATAAGAAAGACGCGGAAGATTGTAACGAGCTTGAGTTCTTTGTTAATAAGATTCGTCTGGCCTCTCGCAATAAGGGCACGCTCTCGGAAAATTTATAAATAACTTTCGAAGAAAACGCGTGAAATAGTTATGGGATTGTTATTTTATAAGAGCGACAGAAAAAAAATAGAAAAAGTCTGTCTTATCTCTCTGTCTTATTATTAATACACTATCTGTCCCATTTTTCGATTCTATTGATAGCGGCGACAGCATATAATAGGAAAATATCGAAGCGTAAAAGTAAAACAGCTTCTTCAAACAGCTTGTCACTTTTTCCCATCTTCTCACTCATATCGCCAACTTACGCACAACAGGCGTTGCGCAAGTGTTATAAAGCTTCTGAATGCGTGTAGAAGCAAGTTTCCGCAAGAAGTTTAGATTTTAATTAGAAAGTTACGCGATTTTGAGGGTCAAATAGGAGAACTTTCGCGAAACTTGCGCTAGTCGACATCCCCGGGTTCCCGCTGTTTACAAACTCCGTGCCCTCTTGAGGGCAGATTTATCATCCAACAATCTGGTCGCGCGCTATACTCGTTACCATGACGTATTTTAAACAGTAGCCAGAATGCGCGGTTTACGACGAGAGAGGTGACGACGCCCGTTGGCGGTGCTTTTCCGACTTTACTACGTGCCGAGCGTGGACGACGACGATTTAATGACACCGGGTGATATTCCCGTTTTCATTACATTTAGCAACCGGAAAGAAAACCCGTCTCCGCGGAAATAGCTGGCAGCCAGGGCAGGTTAGTTCAATTATAAACTAGAACGCGAACATTCTTAGCATGAAAGCGCAGGAGCCGGCCAAGTTATATTGAAATGAAGGAATAACTTAATTACACATTATAAAACATCGTGTATCGAAAAGTTATACTAGAAAACTTAAATATCGCACGATGAAACGGAGCTTTTTTCTCGAAGAAAGGCGAGATAGCGTAAAACTTTACGTCTTGTATCTTAAAGTTCGCTCCTTATCCGTTGTTTTTGATTTTACCTCTTGGTTTTATTTTCTGAAACGTTTCCACGTACAAATATTACCGAGCCGCATTATATGGCGTTTAAATCTCTCTAAAGCGTCAAATCTACTAAAGCCAAAGATTGTAACAGCACCGAGCGCGTTACAATATTTTCTCTTCGATCAACGTGCGTGTCACCGACGATTGTTGTTATCAACGAAGTCGCGAAACCGGTTCGGATCGGTCGGTTTGGTCATTGACAATGAGTCATCGCGCGGGGATTCTCGAGTTGCCCGCGTCGCGGTGGCTTCAGTTTCTCGCTTCACGAGCTCGGAAACGAAAACAAAAACCAAACAACGAGAGAAAAACAGAAGAACGAAAAGGAAAGACAAAGGAATGCCAGGCGAAGGCAGACATATAAGGAAGCTGTTCTCTTTTTTTTTTGTTTTTGTTTTTTTTTTTTTCGACGAACTTGGCCGTGCACGAGGTTGCCGCTCATCATCGTCGCCCGACTAGAAAAGGACTTGAATCTGCCTCTCGACAAGTCGGATCGGGATTCGTCAATTCGTCCAAGCAGATCGAATTTCGATCGTTTCCCGTCGCACTAATCATTGTTGTTCTCCGTTTCTCTTTGCTCACATTTATCGATCGTGCACGATTTATATCGTTTGCACGATTAAGCGTAAACCTA
>QVOB01018677.1:0-19305 GCA_014839585.1 Pseudomyrmex concolor | reverse complement strand
ATCTTGAAAAATAAATTTTTAGATATATAAAGAAATGTATGACGATTAACACGAAACTCACATTTCTTATTATATATATATATATGCAGAATTATGTATATATACTTATTATATATATGCAGAAAACAAGTCTAGTAAATTAATTTTCTTAGAATATTAGGAAATTCTTATTCATTTATTAGTCATATATTTTGAAACAATTTTTTACACTTAATGTTCACAAGTAATTTTTCTTCTTACATCTAACAATAAAAACGTTTTATGTTTGTTACAGAGTGGTGTTGTAGCACAAGGAAGCCAGCGCTGGATATGTACATTTTTTCAGTGGCTTCAAAAGTCGTGAAATCAGTATGAACTTCGCGTAGAGTTTTAGTTTTGCTAATTGTAAAACATCAAGCATATAATTACAATATTTTCCGCAGTTTAGATACAAAATTCAAGAAAGTGTTTTAACTGCTTTTCATACAGTTTTGTAGTCGTATAAGCAGATTCGTATTGATTCGAGATGTTCGAGATTATGTATCGATAATAAAGTCGATATAACACGGATTCAAACATTTCTAGTGGACATTGCTTCGTCGTAGTTCCCATTCTTGTAAGTGTATGGCGCTGAAATCAGTTGAGTTGAAAGCGTCGCGAGACTTGGCAATTAAACAAGATACCTATGTGTGTATTCAACAATCCCACTTTACTAGAATAGAATAATGTATGTTGTTTTGAAAAATACTTAAATATGTGAAATATTGCAATATGTATTATCTGTAGAATTATAAGTATATAAAACGATCAGTATCTTTCGCGGGTCGCAAATGTGCACTGTGATTACAATGGATTTTGTCAGCTTTCATGATTTTCACGTGCATTGTATGTTGTGATGCCACATTATAAAGATTATTTTTATCAACCTGACGCGATCTTGCACGAAATTTACGTTTGAGTTTCTGTTATAGAACATTTAGATAAAGTTTTTACAGAAACAGTTAAAACACTTGTCAAGACTCACACTGTTCTAACCTTTACAAAATCTTTTCAGATGTTTACAGCCAACGCAAAGATAATTAAAAGCGGCGGGGCTGAACCCGACCAGTTTGAGGCGAGTATTTCTAATGCTCTTTTAGAATTGGAAATGAACAGCGATTTGAAATCGCATTTGCGAGAACTCTATATTACAAAAGCGAAGGAAATAGAAACAAACAATAAGAAGGTAAACTTTCTTCACAGATAATATTTTTATATTCTTTAATATTATACATAGAATATTTTTATTTTTATATAGAAATTATAAGCTTTGAACTTGGTTTTTTTTTTTTGAGAAAGTGTCAAACTGATGTTCTTTACAGTCCATTATTATATATGTGCCAATGCCAAAACTGAAAGCATTCCAAAAAATACAGACGAGATTAGTTCGTGAACTGGAGAAGAAGTTTTCTGGCAAGCACGTGATGTTTGTTGGAGAGCGTAAAATCTTACCCAAACCAACGAGAAAAACACGTACGAAAAACAAGCAGAAGCGTCCAAGAAGGTAAAAATGTGTATTTTGTTCAAATATAGTCAACATTTATTCTATATTTTATATGAAAAGAAAAATATTTGATTAATTTTTAAAATAAATCTTAAGTATTATCTCTTTTTGGTGTTTAGCCGGACGTTAACTGCAGTTTATGATGCTTTGTTAGAAGATATTGTATATCCTGTTGAGATTGTTGGCAAACGTATTAGAGTTAAACTTGATGGATCTCAAGTTATCAAAGTACATCTTGATAAAAATGAACAAACAAATATCGAACACAAGGTATGCATTTTCTTGGAGAATACAAACGCTTATTTTTATTTGTTTATTACATATATATATATATATATATATGTTTTAGTTATTATTACATATATATATATATATATACATATATAAAAGAGAAATAACTATTTTATAATGTATCTTTTAAAACAGGTTGACACATTTGCTTCAGTTTATAAGCAATTGACTGGAAGAGATGTGATATTCGAATTTCCTGAATCATACGTGTAATCTAATAAATGTAAAGCCACTTTACATTTGAACATATGTGTCATTTGTATTTATTCCACTGTTTTGTAGACTATCCTCATTATCTTTGACCGACTGCTTGTTTGATTCTGTTATTTATGTACAGTGTTAGATCACATTAGATGGCGTAGAATACATACCAGACTTGATGTCCCACTATGTTCAAAGGCTTGATCGTTTCAGAATAACGCAACAGCGTGTGTTATTTTTAATTTTAAAAAGAAACTTTCAGAATTGATTCAACAAGCAAAATTAACTTATTTTTTGAATAATAATTATTATTTCCTGAATTAAATAAAACGAGTTCGATTTCGGTAAGTTTAATAAGAAACTTGATAATCGGGCGCGAAAGATTGAAATAATATATAATCTGCTATTGATTGACAAATTAACAACAAAACTGTAGCAGATCTGTCTGTTATGAACTTTTTTGTTCCCTGTGTTAAAAAAAGATAGAGATCTATCTAGGATTTGATGCCAAGTTGTCAATTGATTTTTTTTTTAATATTAATGTTGTTAAAATATTAGTTTTATTAGTTTTTCTTTTCCATTACTTTAACAAAATTATTTTGTTGCTTATGTAAGGAATTGATTGAAAAGAACATCAAGGTATACAAAAAATAATTTCTATTATAGTAATAATACATAATAAAATATCGACGAGTATAAACTTATAGTTATTGCTGTAATAATATTAACAGTTGAGTTTGCAATTTGTTATAACACTAAGATTTGCCATGGTTATTACATAATATTAATATCGATTGCTTCCAAGTAATACATATCAAATCAAGGACCTGTATATCCTTTTTTCCATATTGTGTCCTTAAGATAAGAGCCCACTATAGGATCATTGAGCATTTCCTCTACGATGTCTTTAAAGCCAAGCTGACTAGCTAGTACATATTTACATTCGACGTCTGACAATTCAGACACTAGAGTTCTCATAAATCATACAAGTTTGTGTGCACATATATATTATATGTTGTTTTAAACAACATACTAGGTAAAGTGCATTTTAACTCACCTACGCGCACAATCTTGCACAATTACAGGTGTTAGACTGTTTACTATCATAAATTCTCTTAGATAATTGGTCTCTCCTTTAAGAATGTAATGATGATAAATGAGATTAGCCCAGTCGGCGTGATAATTGTACGCGCGAGTAACAATAAGAGCTTGAGGAAAGTTCAAAATATGCGATAATACTCTGTCTATTTCTTCGCTTTTCAAATTCAGCACGCATACTGCCTGCTGATTTTGCGACACTGCATTTAGCAATCCGATTTGAAGAGTAACTAGTTGAGCTTGATGGGAGCATCGGCTAGCGAGATTTAATTTCTTGTCCTAGGAAATATAAAGCAATTGTTTATTTTTCTAAGTACTTCTAATATATCATTTTGTTTTTGTTTTACCTGCAAATAATATTGAGTAGCGTGAGTGAAATTCGTTACAACCAGTTGCAATTCTTTGTAGATGTTCTCGTCTCGAGTAAATCTTATTTCTACCGGAATACCGGTTCCGCCTTTTCTGCACTCTTTTAAAATATCGGATATTAATTTCGCAATTATTCCTTTCGCCTCGTTTTCCCACATGAGTGCGATTTCGTAGTATAAACGGAAGTGAAGTGCCACCAGAGTGAATAACTCTTTGTCCTCAGGACAGTTGCGCTTCAAAAAGTCCAGCAGTGCCATTTTCAGACCAGGAACCTGTTTGTTGAAAACACGTTTTTTTTTTGTGTGTAAAAGATATTGTGTCACAAAAATGTAACACAAACTTACCTTGTCCAAACCTTGTCCGAGTAATGACTCAAACTGATCGTTTTCCTTCAGAATTTGAAATATGTAGTTCATTTCGGTAAATCGTCCGACACCAGTCACAAGACGTACCTGGAGAAGCAGAGAATAATTAAATAACTTATTTAATTATTCTCTAAAAAACAACTGTTATCTAAAAAGAAGAATAACGTTCTCCTAACCAGCAACGCCCAGTGTTTTAACATTTGCAACATGTTGGCGAGATTCTGACATTTTCGTAATACTGATGCTATTCCTTCCATGTTACATGAAGTTGTGAAACAATCGTGAGATCTTATCAGTATTTCCACTATCGTTTTTAGTGCTGAAACTATCACGCAATATGTAGAAATTATCTTAAAGAGTGCACAGATCATTTGATAGTACAAAAACAATAGAATAATTACTATTTCTTTTTTCGTCATGGGTACTAATGTATCTTCCTAGCAACGACTGTGCTGCCTTCAATAATTTCGAACCCAATAACGAAGTGTCGTTACAGAGTTCCATTATTAAATGAAAATGCGAATTCATGGAGTAACCCCACATAAAAATCAGATCTTCTTGTCCATCTTGAAATGAAAAGAGAACATTGTAATCTTCATACACTTTAAATTGAGATAATAAAACAAAGTGATAGCTTTCATGAAATTACCTTCTATGGCACGATTTATGTGCGTTATGATATTCTCAGTTAGAAATGTTGCCACGCTCTCCGTTCCGATCTTATAAGATATTATTATATCGTTGGCAGTCTCGAATTTGTTCTCGATATTACTTTCCACAACTTCCTGCAGGAACTTAAGCGGATTGTTCAGCATCAATAGCGAATGATACGTCTTTCCTAATCGCGCAGCAAGCTTATAACAGGAAACGACTCTTGAACATATCTCGCTTCCGTGATTGAGAGTTTCCGATAATTTTTCCAAAATAGAAATGCACTCTATTTGGAGTTGACGAGCGCCAGTGATGTTCGTGTCGCTCGTTTTGTCGGGTTCGGGATTCGATAAAATCGTATTTACTGCAAAATGTAAAATATACACGTCGATATATTTGTAAAAAGAGCAAGTAATAAAAAAAGTAAACAAATACGATAAGATAGAAACATGCGATAGAAACGATAACAAGTGTCACCAAAAGGATAGAAACTAGCAAAACGTACGAGATAACGAAGAAGATAATCTTTGCAGACCGCGATTGCGCAAAGTGCCGTATTTTTGTTGCTTGTTCTTGCCTGTCTCTTCCAAGAAAATCTTTTGCTGTGCGGTTAAATCTACCGGTAAAGTCTCACCCTCTGCTATGCTCAAACACAACATCAATATTTGTAGATCCTAGCAAAACAATCTGCATTTACTGCTAGTCCACATAGTTTCAAATTATAAAAATAAAAGAGATGCTTACTTTATGATTGCAATTAAAAATTGTGTTTATTCGCAAGGCAACATCCACTCTGCCTAAATCGGTTAGTTTATCTATTAAAACTTGCGCAGAATGTATCTCAGTTCTGTCTGTCAAAGAACAGCTGACTTGCAATCTATCTAAGCCGAATAATAACTCCGTTTTCAATTTACTGAAGATATTATCGTTGCGATCAAATTCCACATTTTCGGGTCCGGCTAAAATATACGACTTCCACATTGCCGTTTCCAAAGTATCGATAGTTTGTTGCTCGATTTCGGTGTTCTTCAAGGTTTCGTAAGCCAGTTTTAAGGCTTCATATCTGAGAAAAGATATATTTTATCATTTATTTAAAACTAATATTTTTGTTACGAAATATTCACCTCTCTTTGTGCGATAAAACTTTTTCGGCATGTTCGACGAAAAATTCAACCGCTAATTGAGGAGGAATGTTGTATTTGCTAAAATCCTGAGCACACTGTACCCAAAAAACAGAATTTGTCTGGCTATCTCCGTTTACGGATTTCTTAAAACTGTTTCGATACTAAAACAAGTAAAAGTTACAAAATTTTTTTTTATAGGTAAAAGTATGATACAGTAATCAATTTTTTTAAAAGAATATTAAATATATTACTCGTGCCAATATAATTTCAAATAAATTTAACTTAGCACGACTGGCTATTTCCAAAGCAGTGCTGTAATTCTCGACCACTATCAAATCGTTAATGCATCTTTGGATCTCCGTGTCAAAATTATATACGTTATCAGTTACAATAACAGCCTTGAAATTTAATGCTACATCGGTTTTCTGTAGAAGTCTTGTTATATCCAGCAGACGTTGAAAATCCGGTACGGCAACTGGAATATCGCGTATAAGCAGGTTTTTATAAATCACTCGTATTATAGTAAAGTTTAATAGACATAAGAGACATAATTTTTTTTACCTGGCAAATCTGCGGAAAAGTTGCATTTTATTAGCGCTTCGAGAAATTTGACTCGCAATGATGTACTTTGAAAACCGTAGCCAAGTGCTGTGACAATGCAACGAGTTGCCACAACGGCAACCCAGTATAAATTTTTCAAATACGTGAAATGGACGCTATCCCAGTCCATAATTCTCTGAGTTAAAAAAACACACAGTTACATCGATGAGCTGGTAAAAATAACATGATAGAATTATTTTATTGTACATATTCTTCTGAACTTACATTGCTTTTAAGTGAGGAACATTGTGACTTAAACTCTGTCAGATACCGCTGACTTTCCTTAAATTCGCCATGATTCACTGCTTGCGTTAGGAACTCGAAAAATGGATTCAGAATACTATCCTGCGATTATATAGCGACCATTTTAATAAAAAATGCGTGATTGTACTGTCACACATTAATTCAACTTACAGGCATAAAAATTTTATACGCTCGGTTGACTGTCTTCACGTAACCACATTCAACCATTTTGTTCAGCAGTTCTGACGCTTTTTCGGAAGGCCATATTTGTTGCTCTAGACACTCCGTGTAATCGAGAAATATATCTTCTCTCGCTGTTGATATCACCATCCAGCAGTAACAGTAAGCCGCCACCGAAGATGGCTATAAGCAATGAAAATTTTGAGTTGCGCTGAAAAAAATTAAATAACAATCATTAAACTATGGTTGTTAATCGAAATAAAATGTCACCTCGTAACATGTAGCAAGAATAGTAAATATGGGTCTTAGATAAGAACAAGACGCGTTAATTAATGCTCCAGGTGGGTCTTGACTTTGATGACAATTCAATATGGTCAGCCAGAAATCATTATCTGAGGTAGTCGAGATGCAACTGTCTGAAACGTGTTCTGTACCGATGATATCACTTCCAGATCTGGATGAACTAGACGTTAGAGATTCCTAGAGAATGAGAATGTTCATATAAAAATCTTGAAATTATTATGTTTAACGAAAAATAAACTTACACTTTGTTTTGCTCCATCTTTATTCTGTAACAATCGTTTCATCTCGCGGGTTTTCGGTTTCTCTTCAGTCTCGCATAAAGATTTGCAAAGCTTATTGTTGTTCAAACACGTCAGCAAATGGTCCCGTATGCTCGCATTATTGAACATCTTGACGTTTTCCAGTACCTATTTTGCGATTGGATCAGTAAGTTTTATTTTATACTTATTAGTATAATATTATTGAAATCTACCTGCTTAATAGGATAAGCGAATATATGACTGACTGCAACAAATTCAAACCACAAATCATGTTCCGCCAAGTATCTCGGCAACGTATCGGGTAGCGCGCAATTGTGAACTCGTGCGAAGCGCACGATAATGTCCCACAGTTTTAACGTTTCAACAAATTGTTCATCGTCGCGCATTAAAGTCTCATCCTGCAAACGATCTTGAAAACACTGTTCCAGATAAGATATCACAGACTTCAAATCGGTTTGGTTCTTGTACAGCACATTTTCCAGTAAATTTCCTACGGTAATAAACAATGTTGATTTTTTTCTTTATGTCGCAAATGTCACATTTGTGAAATTGCGCGAATTGCAAAATCTGTTTCACCCATAGAGACGTCTAGATGATCCTGCACGTATTTCGCCACAGTAACGTGCAATCGCAAAATGCTCGAATCGATTCGCAACAGCTCGATGAAGACGATACAGCTGCACACTACGTCGGACTTATCTAAATTTCTCAGAGCGAGAACATGCGCATATAAGGCCGCTTTGGTTTTTCTGAAAATAATTATCTATTATTAATCTAGTTATCGCAATGGATAATCGACAAATAGTTTTATCACACGAACCTTTGAGAAGATACGTTTCCGAGTAACTTGGCTTGAGCGTGGAGTAAACTATGCGCCGCCATGTGCGGTCTGCCTTCTTTCAAGTAATAACCGTACGTTAATGTTTCTTTATGCCCGTACTTTTTGACGAGATTTTCTCTCGTGAAAGTGGGCAAAGGCTCATTCTTGAAACGCCATTTGAACAAAAGGTTTGCGTTGACATTTTGAAATCCGTCCAATAAGTCGTAAACTGTAATGTCATCGATGATTTCGCGTTTAATAACAGACTGTAACATTGGTATATTCGCGAGCGTAGACTGAACAACTTCCTGCGAGAGCTCATGTTCACCAATTTTCAATACTCTGCTGTTTGTAAATACATCTCTGATCAATTCCTCACGATTGTGCACCGAATCATCGTCGTTGCGCACTTCGCTTCTCATCTGCGATATTTTTAACAATATCAACGTTATAGTCAGTAAATAGTTCGATTTCAGATATTCGTTAAAGTCGTCAGAGAGATAGTTGATTGATTCGACGATTCCGTCTGTTAACGCGTCTTCGTAACGATCTTGAGTATTACACATATCGGTCAATACGTTAAATAACTTTAGAAGCTTTATATTGTCTTCTTGAGTAGGACATTCTTGCGAACAGTGCGTAAGGCATAACTGTTGATTAACGGTTTGCAAAAATCCCGTTCTATCGATGTTGCAGGAATCTAGGAATAATATATTTGTACTGAATTCCTCTAGTGTAATGCCACAGCCAAAGACACGATTTAAAATTAATTTTAAATCGTTCTCTTCTTCCTTCATAAATATTCCATATCTAAAACATACATTTATATTTGTCCAGTTTAAACTGTTTTCCGTGATAAATATTTATTTATAAGTACATATGTATGTGTATCTATATACCTCACGTCTTGTATATATTCAATGTGATATGATCAATGTCAATACACACCTACATAAATAATCTTTAGTTAAATCCTTCACAAGATTGCTGGCGTTCGAGGAATCTATTTGGTCCACCATGTCAGATGTGATATTCAAATTTGCAAGGACTAATTTTAAATGTTGATCAATTTCATCTGAGTCTCGCACAGCATCTGGATTATATCTCACGTCGATCCAGAGCCTGAGTGCTTTAATTTTATTATTAGACAACAAATAATCCCATAAAATGCTGTTTGGCATATCTTTTAGAATTTGTGGATTATTCAGAGAGAAATACAATTCAGTACATAAGGCTTGCTTAATCTCTAGCGGTAGCTTCATCATATCATCTATGCATATGCTATGGCTTAATCCATCTTGAATTCTGTAAATAAAATAACTTTCTCTTATACTTTTTCATATTATCATATGATATGTGTGTTTTCTTTCTCTCTTTCTAGTCTCATAAGCTTACTCATATTTTTCCTCATGCTGTGCAATAGACTTAACAATGTTCCATGCTGCAAAATGCTCAGTCTCAAATCCCTTAACATTGATCATATATTCACACAAATAATTTCTTAATAGTGGTTCTGTGCTCTTTATACAAACATCAAAAATATACTTCACAGGATCTTTTCCCTGAAACAAAAATTATTATGTGAATGTTGCAGACTGTTTTTATCAATAATATTAACTTGTAACATATATAACGTACCATATTTTTTAAAATATGTGAAGCTCTGTACACTTGCTTTTTGTTCAACAATTCAGTAATCCAAATCTCCACCTCTTTGTTAAAATATATACAAGCTTGTTCCACAGAGCAATGTCTTCTAAATGCCAGACATTTGTGAGCTAATTTTATATGGGTTCCCTTGGCAGAGGCTTCTCTCACAAGCTCTCTGTCTCCCAGCGTACGCCAACCAGACCATATAGCTGCCAATTCTCCAGTGAGGCATTCCACAGGAATACCTCCAACAGTTTGTTTCTCTGACATTTTGTGACAGCAACATACACTACAGTTTTCACACTTTTACTAGTGCACTTTTTATCTTAACAGAGTTTGTATATACCACAAGTTAAACAACATATAATTGTTTCATATGTCACAAAGAATATATACAAGTTGTTACATTCACAAATTATTTTTTATATTACGATACAACTCTTTACACTAAGTTTGTATACAATTTGACGGAAATTAATATACGAATCTTACTGTTATACAAAAAATGTATGTGCACATAGTATCAAGAAGGGGTTAGGTAAAATAAAACTAGTAGAAAAAGACTAAAGAACAGTCATTAATATTTTTATTCGCACAAGCACTTCAAATAATACTCATTTACTGCGCGTGTACACGCTTCTTTTGAAACGTCATTTACACATGAAATCACACCTCGTGTTTGGTGTGACATATCAATCTGTTGTCCTTGCTAGAATAAATAGCTTGATGGACTTTGCACCACAACTTAACCAGCAATCGATAACAGCCGACAGCTGATCAATCGGCCAATATGTTGAACAGATAAACTTATAAAACAGCGCGCGACAATGAAATATTTTGTCAGAATAATAAAAACTTATAATTCTTTTAATTAATCTAATTTGTTGTAAACATGATTTTTAAAAGGAAGATTTAAAAAAAAATTAGTTTTTTATAAAAATATAACAATGTATCTAGAAAAGTTTTCTTTACTAAAATGCTTACATGTAATCGAAATATTAGATTATACATTGACAAAGGCGTAATATCTAACAAAATATCATTGCTTGATATACTTGTCACATCATTCTACTTATAATAGATTTACATTACTAACGTCCGTAAGAAGCTTAGATATGCCAAACTCGTTTTGAGCACCTAAATAAAAATTACATAGTGTTTAAAATTATATTTGCTCCAGTTGGTTTTTTTTTTTTTTTTTAAGAAAAATGTGTTTCTTTACATACAAAAAATGTGTGTGTATAGAGATTGTAAGGAGAAGCATTTGCAAACAGATTATTTTGACATCGATTTATTTCACTTAAAAAGACATCGAGAAAAAATAATTTCATATAAACATCTCTAAAGTGCAATATTGGATTCCTTACATTTCCAAAAGTCGCTAGTGATAAATCTATCATTCTGCCAGCGCTGATTTTTATGGGATGATTAGACATGGCAATCACTAAAACTAGACTGCGAACTGTCTTTGCCGGCAACTTATACCAATCAATCATAAAACATATCGATCCAATGTAGCTACTCTGAAACAGTATTTGAAAGAAAGAGAAAAATTTCTTACCTTATTTCATACTCGCGAAAAAGCCGTCGGAAAGAAGCGTTAGAAAAGATTTGCATACCTTTTTCATGAGAAGCTCACCGATATAACATAATATGTACATATTGAAGCAGAATGAAACAAAGAGTAGAAAATAAGTCGTCAGTCCAACGGTGTCACTATCTTGCCAATCCTGTCAAATTATTATAAATAAAAAAAACCAAATACGATATTTCGCATATGCAGGATAATTTATTGCATATAGAGGAGAAATACACACCACTATGCAGTAGTATTCGGGCAAGCACATTGTGAACACAGAACTGGCAAATTCTAGTAAACATACTTCTTGCAAAATTTCTTCTACGGCTGCTGAAAATCTGAAATAGATAGATAATAAATATCTGAAATAGATAGAAAATCGATATTTGCACGTAAAAATTTCTGATTTTGTTCTGATTTCTATAAAAAATGTATATTTATTCAGGTATACAATTTGCATATGTGCATATGAGAAAAACAATGCAAAGAAGTACATATTATGATATACATTTATTAAGTAATAAGTAAAATATAATAGCACAATATTCAGTCGCTCAGTATATAATGCGCAACTTCACCGCTCACTGAAGTTCATTGGAAATGCGTTGCACACCTGTTACACTTGCCTTCGTCGCGCAACAAGTGTGCTAGCAATATATTATATCATTCTTATTTTACCTATATTGTACCATAAACGAATGCGTAAACTATAATTCTATTTTTTGTTTTTTTTTAATTTGGAGATTTTAAAAAATTTCAATCTCTTGTAATATTAATTGGTAATAATGAAACCGATTTTATATAACATATTACATAGATTTTATATTACATTTTAAATGTATGAGAGAATTAGGTGAAGTAAAAAGTTCTGAGCGTTTTTTTGCTTTATTTCGACGATGAAAACGCTCAGAACTTTTTACTTCACCTAATATTAATATATTTTATAAATTCTAAAGAGACGTGTATTACTACCTCAATACACGAACGTGTTGTTTTACAATAGAAGCAACTCGTTGATTGACATCCGACGATTGCTCGAATTTTTTGCCTCGCGGGAGATCCTTCAATCGGGATGCGATCACCTCAATCTGACCGCACGCGTGAGTAACAAATATCGCCGCCAGTCCGCACGATCCAGCCGTGATCGAGTACATGGTGTATCCGCACACGCAGTGAGCCAGATATACGAGCTCGTATATCGGGCTCATCTGAGTTTGATGAAACTTGCTGTAAGTCGGATACACAAGCGGCCTGATAGTCTGATTATTGACTTTGTGCTCGGTGCAAAACGGCAGGATCGTGTGGTAAATAAAACCGGCGATGTACATGGATGTAGCGCTGATTATGGACAATCTGCGACCGGTGCTGGCGTACTTCAGCATCAGATCGCGGTCGGAGCTAAACTTCACCTGTCACAGTATTGCCAGTATCCCTATTTACCAAGAGACGAGCGGTAATAGTCACTATTTTTATTGCAAAATTGCGATAGAGAATAATTAGGACTAAAACAGTCACCCAAATGAGAAATGATATTGCTTTAATTTTCATTAAAATGATAATTACAAGAAACTGCATGCGAAGACTTTCGTGTTGACATAATTCTCTTACATCGCAATAAAATTACATTGCAAATAGAATATATTAAATAGACAGAGAAACTTATGAAAAGAATTAGAGTATTGCTCTTAAAAAAAAATTAGAAACTTCTTTAAACTTCACATTACATTCAACAGAATTTTCACGTGACGCGGGTTTTTTTACAAATAAAGAAGAATCGATACTTTTTGTTAATATATGTATATAAACGATAAATACAAACCTATCGATTCTGTACTTTCTTACTGTATATTTTACAATCGACAACACCGACCTGATACCAGTCACTTTTCACGTGCTCGATGCAGCGCAATATTTTGGGCTGGCGTATCACGAGCACGAGATACTTCATCATTGCGGTGGAGCAGAAGCCGAGCAACCCGGAGAGCTTCAACTTTATGTTAATGTCCTTCACGTCGTAAGTCATGTACAGAGCGCAGGGCACTATCGCGAATAACAATGCGAAATTGCACACGACGATCGAGATTTTGAACGCATTCTGGCCGATTCCGCGAATCGCGACCGGCCAGATGCCGATCGAGCCGAAGATCCAGCTAGTCGGTTTGAAAATATATCGCATGATCCTCTGGTAACTGTCATTCGGCGACATCGCGTGCTTCTCTCGTGAGCTTCCCATGTTCACGAAGACAGAGTTTGCCGAAGACTGCAGGTGGACTGCGCGGCATTGATTGCAAAGTCGCCGGACATGCGCTTGCGCTGGACGTTGCGAATATTCTTCCTGCGAGTATATTCTCTGATAAATCGCGTGTGCGTGCGATTTATCAGAGAATATACTCGAGAATCACTCATGAAGAGTTATACTCTTTATTCTCCGGCAGTTTTGAAAAGAAGTATTTCCGCGCTTCGGACTGCAATCGATTGCTTAAGAAGTCGAATGTTATATTGAAGTAAGAGTAGAAAAAAATATTCGCGTAAGTAACTATTTTTAATTAAATGTTTTTCTTATTGTCAAAGTCAAATTGTTATCTGTTTAATGCATATTACACGAAAATAAAAGAAAAGGCATGATTTTGTGAATTTTTTACGAAGCGAAGGGAAAAAAGTGTATAAAGTGAGGTGACAATTCGATATCGATGTGTGTAATATTATCATAAATATAAAACAATTCCACTTCTAGAAATAAGTAAACCAAATAAAATAGTATAATTTGTTTACGTATCTATCTACATAATGTCGTTTGTATTTACATTATTAACGTACGTAGGAAGTACGCCACGCTAGTCTTTAATACCTAAAATAAAAATACAATAAAATAATATATAAACATATAATAAATAATATACATTTTTGTACAGCAGTAATTTAGTTTTTATATAAAACTTTTCCAACAAAACTTATTGGTAAATTATTACACGAGAGAATTATTAAAAATAAAAATTTTTAAATTGATAATTTAGTTTCCATAGAAAATTAATTGTTCGTAAATATTGCAATGTCTCACATTTCCGAAAGTCGGCAACGATAGATCCACTATTCTGCCAGCAGTGATTTTTATAGGATAGGAGGAGATGGCTATTATCAATGTAAGATTGCGAACTAATGTTGATGATAATTGATACCAGTTGATCATGTAACATACCGATCCGATTTGACTGCTCTGCAACATCAAATGTATGATCACATGCATTACTGGAATTCTATGTTAACGAGACGTACCTTTTCCATAAGAAGATCGCCGATGTATGCACAATATGTATATATTGAAGCAAAATGAAACAAAAAGCAGAAAATAATTCGCCAGACCAAGTTTATTATCTTCTTGCCAATCCTATTAGAATGTTAAAAAAAAAGCGAATATAAATTTAATGTATAGACTTTTTATTATATATAAAAGTTCTATTTTTTATTGTTTAATATGTGTATTGAAAGCGCACCACTATGCAATAATACTCGAGCAAACATATCGTGCATACAGAACTAGCAAATTCCACTACGCACACTTCTTGCAATATCTCTTCTACAACAGCTGCAAATCTAGAATAAATTATTTTAATTTACACAACATATATTTTATGTGTTACGATTTTATGCAATGCTTCCCGGACAAGAGACACGGAAACTAAAAATTGATTGAAACGTGAAAATTAACCAGAGAGTTCATTTTCCTGAAATAGAACATAATTTTTCTCATAATTTTGCTCCCAATAACGAGAGAGAAAGAATTAAGAGCAAGCAAAACAAGAGCAAACAGGTAACAATATTTCTAATAAAAATTCTCTAATTCGTTAAAAATTTAAAAATATTTCGTTCTGGGTTTGCTATAAAACCGAGTCGGTCGTAACTATCGAGTTTTACGACTGACTCTTCTTCTGGAAGTGATGGTAATGAAAACGTTTTTATTATCTAGAGGAAATAAGCGCAACTGTCTCGAGAAGTTATTGTTCGTAACTATGTATTTACATGCTGACTGCATGATTATAGTCTACGCATACGTACAGACGCCGCTTATAGTAACATATTGAAGATACAATTGAGACTACCTGTTGCGTTTGTCGATCCATTAAAATGAAAGAATAATGTACAAACTTGCAAATATCAGTTATTGTAACAGAAATACTACTTCTTCATGAGCATAAAACTAAATTAAAAATTGACGGTTTGTTAAAAATAAGTTATATAAAAAATATTTCACGATTTGTGTATTGTTTAATATTTTTTTAATAATTAGATATATTTTTATACTATCGTTTACAAATATTTTGTTACAATGTTTTATACTCTATAACAATTTATCTTATTGAAAAAATTGTTTATTAAAACAAAATTTTGCAATTTTGTATATCTGATTATTCGAACGTAGCTCTTTACAATTGCAACGATTCGTTGATGAATGTTCGGAGTTTGCTCGAACTTATTACCTTCTACGAGACTTTCCAATCGCAATATAATCACTTGGATTTGGCCGCACGCATGAGTGACGAATAAAGCGGCCAGTACCGACTATTATCGAGTATATGGTATATCCGCACATGCAGTGCGCTGTGTATACCATTTCGTAAAACGGACTAATCTGGGATTGGCGGAATTCACTGTAAGTCGAATACGCGAGCGGTCTGAGAGTTTGGTTGTCAACGACTATGGGTTCGGAACACAATGGAATCGCGTGATAAATGATGCCGGGGGTGTACATTAAAGATGCGCTGATTATCGTCAGATTGCGACCGGTGGCAGCGTACTTCAGCATCACTTCGCGGTCGGATTTGAACAACACCTATGCGACAGTATTGCCAGTAACTTTTATTTATCGAAATATATCGCGTCGAATAAGAAAATAATTAAAATGCTGCTTGAAAACACACTTGTTACGCGTGTGTCGCACAAAATAAATGCTCTGTGCAAATATTTATGAAAATAAATTGATGTTCTAAAATATCACGATGTGAAATCAGAACCACTTTAGAATCAATTACATATCATTTACATATCAATTACTGGCAATACAGACCTGCCACTAATCACTCTTCATGTATTCAATGCAGCGTAGTATTTTAGGACGACGTATCGCGAGGATGCAATACTTGATCATCGCGATGAGACAGAAAGCCAGCAGGTCGAATATCTTCAGCCTGACAATGATGTCTTTCTCGTCGTAGACGATGTGCAAGGCGCAGGATACCACCGCGAAGCTCAATGCGATATTCCAAATCGTGATCGCGATTTCGGACACGCCGCGAATTGCGATCGGCCAGATGCCTATCGAGCCGAGGATCCAGTGGTTCAGCTTGAAGACATAACGGACGTCTCGCTGATAACAGGTGTTGCGCGTATACTCGCGGATTTGCTGCACACGCTGCTTGACATGCTCGCGACTATAGTGACTGCAGAAGACTGCACACGAAGAATGCGCAGTATTGATTGCATAGTCACTGAAGACGCGTTTGCGCTCGTATTGAAAACTTCCTCTTATTTTTCTACTCGTCTACTGGATTCAACATTATGCGCGAGTATGATCATGTGATACTCGCGCACAGCTTGACTTGCTCCGTTGTGCTTTTACTAATCCACATTAACAAATTCATTTCCCCGTAACACGTTTATTCTTTTGAACAGAAGAAACTCAATTTTGAAAAAATTAAAACAGGTATGAATGAAGAAAATTATAAGAAATATAAAGAGAGAATTAAGTTTTAGTAATTTGCTTAACATAAAAAATTTTTTTTGAAAGGATATGCTGAATGTTGAAACATTTTTGTTATCATTACGGAGGATTATATCGGTTTTTCAGCAATTGTTTATTTTATAGAAATAATTTTATATAGTACAAAAACTGTCTAAGAGAATATAGATTTTTCTATTAGTAAATTTCTATATATAATATCTATTGCAATAAAAATATACAAAATATTTTAGATAACAGAGACTATGATATTTGTAATCTGCAAAAGTTCTATTAAGTAACGGTTCGAAGCAAGTTTAAATACATTACGGACGATTTAAGTACCTGAAAGCAATATGAAAAACAATAGGAATCATAAAGTTGCAATGTATGGCTAAAATAAAGCTGTGTAAAACTGATGTTTTTTTTTGTCGCAGAGAAACTCACAACGCCGAAGGTATAAACGGATAAATCGACGAATTTTCCAGCTGTAAGTTTAGGTGGATAATGAGACATCGTGATGATCAGCACGAGAGCGAGAGCTTTGTTTCCGGATAAATTGTACCATTTGATGTTGTAGACGGCTGAGCCAATTTTGTTGTACTGTGATAAAGAAAAATGCACGAAAAATTAATATGAATGTTTTTATACGAAAAATTTAATTAAAATATGACTTTGCGATAATAATTTAATTCAAACGAATGTCGCAGAAATAATACCTGTTCCGCAAGGAGTTCACCGATGTAGCAAAATATTAAAATATTAAAGGCGAAAGATATCAACAAAATGAAATATGTTAAGATCGCCACGGCGTTGCTATTCTCCCATTCCTGGGGAAAAAAAAAAAAACAGGAAACAAAATATACAATATATATACGAGGCGTGTTGTAAAACCAATGAGTGCAATTTTGATAATTTTGACGAAAAACTGTCCTGAATCTTTCATAAAATTTGCTGAATAAAAGATAAAATAAAAAATTTGCACAACTTAAAAAAATCTATCTTATGTCGTCCTTAACAAACTACTTTCTTTACCGTCATAATGTAGTACTCGAGCAAACATATAATCAAAGTAGAGGCTACCACTTCCATCAAGCATATTTCGCGCAATACTTCGTCCACGTTTGTCGAAAATCTACAAACGTATCGTGTAGTTATCCGAGATACTAGAACAATGCGCCGTACAAAGCACCGAGATGTTTTCTGACACTTGTCACTCACCTGAGCACTCGCACGTGATGTTTCGCTATCATACGTAAACGCGTCTCCACGGTGCCCTTGTTTCTCGTTCCCTCGATTAAATCGTCCATTAATGTCATCAGTATCTTAAGTTGTCCGCAGGCGTGGCACACAAAAATTGCCGCCAAACTGCACGCCGACGTCGTGATGTTGTACGTGATCAGCGCGAACACACAATGAACGCAGAACACGATCTCGTAAGCGGGGCTGGCTTCGGGATCAAAGAACAAATCGTATCCGGGATAGGTGAGTCTTCTGATCGTAACGTTTCCGTCGATTGTCCGTCTGGAAGATAACGGCATGATCGTGTGATACGACAGACCGCCGGTGTAAAGGAAGATCGCGCAGATCACGGTGAGCCGGCGGCCCACCCGCGCGTTTCTCCGCATAATCACACGGTGATCCTGATCGCGCACGATCCGCCAATCGTTCTCGACCTGTTCGATGCATCGACCGAACGCCGCGCTGCGCAATCCGAGATAGCAATATTTAATCGTGGAAGTAAGGCAGAAGCCAATTGGACCGAAGAGCTTGACTCTGACGTTGATGTTCTTCTCGCGAAGCACAGTGTACAAACCAGAAGGTATCAGGACGAAGCACAGCAAGAAGAAGCACGTGAGGATTAACGCTACGGAAACGAGTTTTTCTTTTCGCGACGGATAACCGTAGACCAGGTGCCAGATGCCGATCGGTTTTAGGACCCATCGGCAATACTGCATGGTGTAGCGCGTATCTCTTTCGTGATGAACATTTTGCACTACCACGGGTTTCCGTTCCGACGCAACGCGACGCAAGCGCGGGAAATGATTTCAGAATCGCGTGCGTTTCATATCCGTTGTACTATGTAAACGAGTATAGTCGATACGACATGACTTTCCCCTCGATCGTTTCTCATCCGAGGAATGCTCGTTCATATGCGGCGATATGCAACTTCAAGAAGGGAGATTAATCGAGTTCTATGACTCTCGCACGCACACGCTGCGTAGCTTCATCAGTATAAAGAGTAATGATTCGTTGAAAATAATGTTTCTTTTTTGCGATTAAGATATATGTGACGCAACAATACGAGATAAAACGTGTGTCATTTAAAAAATACA